>PVJC01022709.1:0-27068 GCA_004026665.1 Murina feae
CAGTACTATGTCGAACAGGAGTGGTGAGAGTGGGCACCCTGTCTTCTTTCTGTTCTAAGGTGAAATGGTTTTAATTTTTGCCCATTGAGTATGATGTTGGCTGTGGGTCTGTCATAAATAGCTTTTATTATGTTGAGGTAAGATCCTTCTATTCCTACCTTGCTGAGAGTTTTTATCAAAAACGGGTGCTGGATTTTGTCAAATGCATTTTCTGCATCAATTGATATGATTAAGTGGTTTTTATCTCTTAATTTGTTTATGTGATGTATCACATTTATTGATTTCCGGATATTGTACCACCCTTGCATCCCTGGGATTAATCCTACTTGGTCGTGGTGTATGATCTTTCTGATGTACTGTTGGATCCGATTTGCTAGGATTTTGTTGAGGATTTTGGCATCTATGTTCATGAGGGATATTGGTCTGTAATTCTCTTTCATTGTGTCGTCTTTGTCTGGTTTTGGTATTAGGGTAATGCTGACTTCATAGAATGAGTTTGGAAGTGTTCCTTCCTCTTGAATTTTTTTGAATAGTCTGAGGAGGATAGGTTTTAGATCTTCCTTAAATGTTTGGTAAAACTCCCCTGTGAAGCCATCTGGCCCCGAGCTTTTGTTTGCTGGGAGCTTTTTTATTACTGCTTCAATTTCTTCCATAGTGATTGGCCTATTGAGAGTTTTAGATTTTTCCTGATTGAGTTTTGGAATGTTGTACTTTTCTAGAAATATGTCCATTTCCTCGAGGTTATCCAGTTTGTTGGAATAGAGTTGTTCATAGTATTCTTTAACAATCCTCTGTATTTCTGTAGGGTCTGTTGTTATTTCTCCTTTTTCATTTCTGATTTTGTTTATTAGGGTCCTCTCTCTTTGCTTCTTGGTGAGCCTGGCTAGAGGTTCATCAATCTTTTTTATCCTTTCAAAGAACCAGCTCTTGGTTTCATTGATCTTTTATATTGTCTTTTTGGTCTCCAAGTCATTTATCTCTGCTCTTATCTTTATAATTTCCTTCCTTCTGCTTACAATGGGCTTTTCTTATTGCTCTCTTTCTAAATCTTCGAGTTGTAGGGCTAGGTAATTTATTATCATTGTTTCTTGTTTTTTGCAGTAGGTTTGTAGAGCTATGAACTTCCCTCTCAAGACTGCTTTCACTGTGTCCCATAGATTTTGGATTGTTGTGTTTTCATTGTAGTTTGTTGCAATGATGTTTTTTTATTTCTTCTTTGATCTCTATGGTAACCCAGTCATTGTTTAATAGCATGCTGTTTAGTCTCCATGTGCTTGATTTTTTTGAATTGTTTTTATTGTAGTTGATTTCCAGTTTTATGCCATTGTTATCTGAGAAGATGCTTGATATGATTTCTATCTTCTTGAATTTGAAGAGACTTTACCTGTGCCCCAATATATGGTCTATCTTTGAGAATGACCCAAGTGCACTTGAAAAGAATGTGTATTCTGTGGCTTTGGGGTTAAGTGTTCTGAAGATGTCTATTAAGTCCATCTGCTCTAGTGAGTCATTTAGGATTGATGTTTCTTTGCTGATTTTTTGTTTAGAGGATTTGTCCAATAGTGATAGTGGGGTATTAAAGCCCCCCTCTATGATTGTATTACTCTCCATCTCTCCCTTGATATCTTCCAGAAGTTTTTTTTATGTATTTGGGTGCTCCTATATTGGGTGTGTATATGTTTACCAGAGTTATTTCTTCTTGTTGAATGGCTCCCTTTAGTATATTGAAGTGGTCCTCCTTATCTCTTTCTATGTCCTTCACTTTGAGATCTAATTTGTCAGATATAAGTATTGCTACCCCTGCTTTTTTTTCATTTCCATTGGCCTGTAAAACATTTTTCCATCCTTTCACTATCAGTCTATGTGCATCTTTTTTTCTGAGGTGGGTTTCCTGTAAACAGCAGATATGTGGGTCATGCTTTATTATCCACTCAGTTACCCTGTCTTTTGATTGGAGCATTTAATCCATTTATATTTAAAGTTAGTATTGATAAATATTTGTTTGTCACCATTTTTATTCTTTACCCTTGTGTTCTTTCTCCGTTTCCTATTTTTACTTTTTACAGTAGGCCCTTTAACATTTCTTGCATTGCTGGTTTGGTAGTAACAAACTCCCTTAGTTCTTTTTTGTCTGTGAAGCTCCTAATTTCACCCTCAATTTTGATTGACAGCCTTGCTGGATACAGTATTCTTGGATTCAGACCCTTCCTTTGCATGACTTTGTATATTTCATTCCATTCCCTTCTTGCCTGATGTGTTTCTGTTGAGAAATCAGTTGCTAGTCTGATTGGGGAGCCTTTGTAGGTAACTTTCTGTCTCTCTCTGGCTGCTTTTAAGATTCTTTCTTTGTCATTGATGTTTGCCAATTTAATTATAATGTGCCTTGGCATTGGTCTTTTGGGGTTCATTTTGATTGGGACTCTGTGGACTTCTTGGATTTGCATGGGTTTTTTCTTACCTATTTCAGGGAAGTTTTCTGTCATTATTTATTCAAACAAGTTTTCTATTCCTTGCTCAGTTCTTTTCCTTCTGGCACCCCTATTATGCATATGTTGTTTTGTTTTGTGTTGTCCTAAAGTTCTCTTAGGCTCTCCTCCTGCTTTTTAATTCTTTTTTCTAGGCACTGCTCTGCTTGGGTATTTTTTTCTACCTTGTCTTCTAGCTCACTGATGCGGTCCTCTGCTTCTTCTAGTCTACTATTGATGCTTTCTATTGAGTTCTTCATAGCAGTGATGTCATTTTTCATTTCTTCTTGGTTCTTCTTCATTTCCTCTTGGTTCTTCTTCATTTTCTCTTGGTTCTTACACATATTGTCAAATCTGTCTTCCATTCTTTTCATCTACCTTATGACCATTTTCCTGCATTCTTTCTCTGACAAGTTGCTTGCCTCCATTTCATTTACTTTCCTTTCTGGTGACACCTGTTTTTCTTTCATATGTGGGCTGTTTCTTTGTCTCCCCATGATCTATCTTCTCTGGGTATCTGGTTATATAGTTTTTTTTTCTCTCCTGTGTTGATTTAAAGCACAAAATACAGCACAGCAAGGCACAATGCACAAGGATCTGAACCCAAATGTATTCATGATACTTATAAGCCCACTAAAGGTTACCACCATAGAAAAGAAAGTTACGGGGTGAAAAAGAAAGAAAAAGAAGAAAAGAAAGGAGAAAGGGAGTGCTCAAACAAATTTGGGGAAAGGAAGGCAAAGAAAAAAAAAGTAAGAGCGATAAAAAAAAGAATGAAATAGAAGGGGGAAAGAGATTATATGGGGAGAAAACTCAAATAGAATAGCCGCTAGTAGCAACAAATGCCATCTACAGAGACCTAGAGATGAATGGAATTCATCAACTAATTAATCAATTAACAATTAATATCTAACAAGGTAAGGAGAAACAGAATAAAAAAATAACCAAAATACAACCAAAAAACAAAAAGAAAAAGCGAGACAGTCTGACCAACAATTATAAAAACCCCAGTATAATCAACAATTAAGGAAACAACAACAGAACAACTGAGAGAGAGAGAAAAAATTTGGATAATGAAGAAAGAAAGGAGTGAGGTATCTGTGGGCTTAGAGCAGGGGATTGGAAATTAGATATCTTAGTAGAGTGAAATTGTAACAGGGAGGTAAAAAGAGGGAATAGGGAGGATCTAAAGCATGAGTTGGATAAGAGAAAAAGGACAACAACAGGGGAATAGTGAGGAAGAGAGTGTTGGCATAAAGGTAAAGTTGAGATAGTGTAAAATGATGCTATAGGAAATCTGAAAATAGAATGAAGAACACTAATGTCAAAATAATATAAAGATAAAGTAAAATGACTCTTAGAAAAAGAAAAAAAATAGTAGTAGTAATAATATTGATTAAAAATAAAGATCCAATAATTAAAAAGGTAAAATCAAGTGAGGAAAAGAGACAAAAAATTGTTTCTTAAAGGAAAAAAAGAAAAAGAAAAAATTTTTTTAAAAAGAAAAAAATTATAAAAAGAGAAAAATGTGCAGTAGTGAGGGTCATTCACTTCTTCTGCTCTTTTGATTGGTACGCCTTTGTCTTGTCAGCTATTCAGGAGAGTATTGAAGTTTCCTGCGATTCACTGCTCCTCTGTGTTGTAAACAGTCCTGATTTAAAAGCCGGCAGTATTTCTGTCTTTATTTGTGTTTACAGAAGAGTCAGTTTGTGAATCAGTCTTTGAGTGGCAGTGTTTCTGGAGTGACCTCCATGGCTATAAGTCCTCTCTAGCCGGCATTTATGTTTTGTTTTCCCCTATCGGACTTAATACAAGTTTGGTGGAATGGGCTGCCCCAGAGCTGGTTTCTGAATCCGTCACTCCCTGTTCTGCTCCCCAAGACACACAAACAGGGCTTTCCTCTGCAGTCTCCGTGAGCGACCCCAATTGGACGCTCCTATGTATTGGGTTTAATAATCCCTAGCCTAGATTTAATAACAAGAGGAAAAAAGGAACTTCTCCAAGGAGATGCACAGGCTCCCTTCCTCCTCCAGCTCTGCCCGCAACTCTCCCAATGTCTCTTCTCCAAAACCGAGGCTGTCTTTTCGTGTCCAGATCAGTTACAGGGTGGTTTTTTTGGGTTCCCTTCTGCTATCAGCCTGTGGGACCCCTTCCCACACTTGGGTCACGCTGGTGCCAACAGCCTCGGACTTTGTAGATCGCACTGGCCCCGAGGGGAGGGGCGCAGACTCTGCTGAGCAGAGACTTCTCCTGCGTGTTTTCAACTCTCCCACCTGGAATACAAACCACGCTTATATCTAGTGAAATCTGACCTTTCCATGAGGAGGTGCAGGGCCAGTCTGGGTCCACATATTCTTGGTTTGAGCTCCGGTGTTCCTGGGTTCCAGGCTGGTCCCTGGGTGACCTGTTTGCAGTATCCCTGGATGTATACGTTTCTGGTAACAGTCACCCAAGATGGCCCGGTCTCCACAGCAGAGTCGGCAGCTCCGGGAGAGATTTCAGCAGCAGTGGAGGCAGCGCCCGGTTAAGGGAGCCCCATTCGGGTTCTCCAACAGTCCTCTGGAGTATAGCTGTTGCACACCCACAAATTCCCACGCTTGGTACATCCACACACTCTCCATTCCTTCTCTCTCTCTCTCACTGTCTTTCAGTCTGCCTTCTCATTGGCAGCCATCTTCCTTCCTTTTTCCAACTATATGCTTTTCCCGAAAACATTTTCCACCCTATATTTCAAGCTTTCTCCTTACCTTCTTACAGGCCCATGACTAACCAACCAAGCCATTCACCATCACCCGTAATCCTGCACGTGCAAATATGTGTGTATCTTATACTTGCACACACACACACACCATTTTGTTTTATACGAAAAGTGCCTTATCAGGTACATAGACTAAGTTCCTTCTAATTTTCCTTTACTGCTATCTTTCCAGAGCCCCTGAGTGAGTCTTGATAGAGTTGAGATGCACCTTTGAGCCACATCCAAAATTTAAGATAACTTAGCCATAAAATGTGCATCCTGCTCCTCCTCATCCACAAGCTTGTAATGAGGATGACTCCTGGAGCTGTAGGTGTCAGCTAGGGGAGCTTCTGAGAAAAATGACCAAGGGTCTGGATCTAGAATAGAAGAGGGAAATTGAATGGTTTTAAATAAATAAACGAATGTAGTTTAATACCACGTTGTATCACATCAGCATATTGACATATTTAATTTCAGTATTTTAAAATTTTATTGTCAAGTCCCTTAATTTGGCATTTAAAACACCCACTATTGCTTAGAGTGAGAGGTAATTGTACCCTGGACTTTAGAATACACAGAATGCAGCTCATCTATTAAATTATTTAAGATCCTTTCTTTGAAAAGAGCACTAAAAAGCTAGAGCTAATTCCAAAACTGCAGGAAAGAATGGTACAACATAAGATATTATAATCAAAGGAAAGCCATTGAGGCTCTTTAGACTGAAAGTATTACATATAATTGCACATGGCAGGACATGAATGGAAGATAGGTTGACATCTTCTGTAGGAATCCTTCTTGGGTTTCTGAGAGAGAAAAACTAGGCTCTGAGGGAAGATGTAGAGAGAAAGTTTGCAGTGTAAGTGGGGGAATAATATCCTAAGTAAGAGAGTTGTGCATGAAATAGACTGGCTGACTAATATCTCATTTTCTCATTCGAAAACATTTTAACATTTTAAACATTTGAAAAGATTATTTACTTTTTGCTAAGCCTTTGTTGGACAGATAAGACACAAAATTGAATTAGCCACGTTAGGCTGATTTTTGCTTTTAAAGATAGTTTGTGAGAGCAAAAATATGTACACAAATCACGGTAATTAAGTGTTATATATTGAATGATTGGGAATACTGAAATCCAGAATTTGGCAACACCCATGAAACTTGTGTGGAGATGTGAGGGAGGGCAATTTACAACTCAGGGCAAGTTTTAAAGGGAAGAAGGTGTGCAGATCAAGGCAAAGGCAAAAATCTTCAGCAGCCTTACTGAGTCAGCTGGAAGCAGCCACTCTTTCTTACTCTTCCCTATTCCACTCATCTTTTCACTTTCTTTATAGATTATATAACTAACTAAAATCATTTGATCCTGCTATTTGTTTCTATGCTTATTGCCTTACCCCATCACGTTGGAAGGTGGGTTCAGTGAGGGCTGGCAGCCTCTTGTTCGCAGTCCTCTCCCCAGTGTTTGGATCATGGCCCGGCTCAGAGTCAGTAATAAATGTGTTGAATTAAATCATACATATTATTTCATATTTTTCTATGACTCTTATAGCCTAAATTCTATGGTTCTTTTAATAAAAAGTAGTTGTGAATTCCCGTATACTTCATGTAGCAGCATTCAAGGAGGCAAATATTAAAATTCCATTTTGAAGAGCAGTCATGTCAAGGTGTCACTTCACATTGAAATGCGCCATGTGTTTTAACTCAATGACAATTAAACTTAAAACTTGATGATATGGACTAAAGGGCAACAAATTGCAACTCTCTGGTGACAGTTATTAAGCATGCAGCCTGGTGCTTGTGAATAATTGGGACACAGCTTGGGGGCCTGTGTGTCCCCAAGCTCAACTGCACAGACATGGAGGCAGGTTTTCAGAGGGAGGCAAGCTTTGGTCACCTTTTTAACTTTCAATGACTAACCTATTTTATTTTTATACCAAAAGGTTATGCCACTAAATCAAGTCTTTTCAAAGTCACTAATAGTAGATTTCTATCTAAACTAACTCACATAAAGATATGCAAGTCAAGGGACAAGCAACTTGTGGTTTGGGGAAAACTGGTATTATGGAATAAGAATGCAACACCATCTACGTCTCCTTGAATTCCCTGGCAGGTCCAGAAGCAATCCTGAATGATGTTTATTCACATTCTTTAAAAAAGAAAATCATATCTGCTTTTTTTTTTTTTAAGTAGTTGGGTGGAGAGTGGGAGATTCTGGAAGACTTCTGTTCTGTGCCTGCCTTGTGACTTAGTTTATAATTGTTTAACAGGGCCTTAGAAATAAGTATTGCCAAGCACACAAAACAGACTGAGTGACCTCGACTGGCTTGGTTTCAAGCTTCTAATCACTTGGCTTCCAGAAGCAGCATACAACAACCCCCAACTGAGGCTGGTACCAGAGGTGGGAGCAATTAAAGCCATTACCCAGACAGTAGGAGCCACAGAATAACTGTTATTCTCCCACTGGTCTAGGAAAGGGAAAAAACATCGCCAATGATTAAAACTCGAATATTTTCTTCTTTCTAAAACAAATACTTGTGCAAAACCAGAAATGTCCCTGAACATAGGCATCAGAATATGGCTGACTCAGGGAAACAGATGTGTTTCAGAGATTTATGATTTCTGCATTGGTCCTCTCCTGCAACTCAGAGTGAGTTATAGGCTTTTAACTGATATAATATCTACTATGCTTTATAAAAAATTTAATCATTACTGTTGAAAGTATTATATGGGTCCTCCTTTTCCCCTCATGAATCTCTTCAGATTTGTTCTCATCCATCCAACTCCCACCCCCTAGGCCCTCACCACCCCATTGTCTATATACATAAATTATGCATATATGCATACAAGTTCATTGTTTGATCTCTTCCCGCCCACCCTCCCCTGCCTTCCCTCTGAAGTTCAACAGTCTGTTCATGCTTCTATGTCTCTGGGTCTATATTTGATCATCAGTTTATTTGGTTCATTAGATTCCACATATGAGTGAGATCATATGATACTTCTCTTCCTCTGATTGGCTTATTTCATCCTATATAATAAAAGTGTAATATGCAAATTGACCATCCCTTTGGGATGCCTAAACCATGCCCACCAGCCAATCAGAGCGACTGTATGCAAATTAGCCCAGCCAACATGGACGCCGGCACTCATGAAGCTGAGTAAACAGGCAGTTTTCATTGCAGCAGAAGTAAAACTGTTTGCAGGCCGCCTGGGCTTCTCTCCGCTCCAGGTAACATCATATTTGCAACATTGTTTCAATTCTAGAAGCTGAAGCAAACAGCAGGCTGGCCTGATTTCTAAGGGAAACAGTGTCTCAATTATAGAAGCCAGAGCTGAAGCAGAGAGGAGGTTTCATTACCTGCCTAGGCCCCGGCTTAAAGGAACAGTGTATCAATTATAGAAGATAAACAAACCGCAGAACCTGCATCCAGCCAGCCTTGCTGGGACATTGGGTCAATGGGAGCTGTGGGCAACCTGAAAGTCTGAAAATAGCCATCAGCCTTCACCCAGACTGGCCACACCCCAATGAGGTGAGGGACATTACTGCGAGACTTGGCCAGCCTGCAAACAGCCATCAGCCCCTCACCCAGGCTGACCAGGCACACTAGCAGGTGGACATCCCCAGAAGTGTCCCAGACTGTGAGAGGGCACAGGTCGGGCTGATGGACCTCCCAAGTGCACAAATTTTGTGCACCGGGCCCCTAGTTTAGCATAATAGTCTCCAGGGTTATTCATGCTGTTGCAAATGGTAAGCGTTCTTTCTTTTTTATTGTCGTGTAAAATAAATTGTGTAAATATACCACAGTTTCTTTTATCCATTCATCTACTGATGGGCACTTAGATGTTTCCAAATCATAGCTTTTATACATTGTGCTGCTATGAACATAAGGGTGCATATATTCTTTCTGATGAATGTTTTGGATTTTTTATGATATATTCTTAGAAATGGGATCACTAGGTCAAATGGCAGTTCCATTTTTAATTTTTTGAGGAATTCCATACTGTTTTCTATAATGGCTGCCCCAGTCTGTATTCCCCAGCAGTGTACTAAGGTTCCTTTTCCCCACAACCTCACCAATATTTGTTGTTTATTGATTTGTTGCTGGTAGCCACTCTGACAGGGGTGAGGTGATGTCTCATTGTCAGAAAGAAAAAATAGAATAAAAAGCAATCTCATTTATCATTGCAACAAATAATTAAGGTACTTAAGAATAAAGTTATCCAAGGTGGTAAAAGACCTATACTCAGAAATCTACAAGAAGTTGAAGAAAAGAGATAGAGGAAGATATAAACAAGTGGGAGAATATACCATGCTCATGGATTGGTAGAATCAACACCGTTAAAATGTCCATATTACCCAACGCAATATATAGATTCAATGTACTCCCTATTAAATTACCAATGACATATTTCACAAACCTAGGACAAACACTCCAAAAATTTATACGGAACCAAACAAAGACCTCAAATACATACAACAACCTTAAGGAAGAAGAACAAAGTTGGAGAAATCACAATACCATATATCAAGTTATGATATAAAGCCACTGTACTCAAAACTGCTTGGCATAAGAACAGGCATATAGATCAGTGGAACAGACTAGATAATCCAGAAATTGACCCAAGCCACTATGCTCAATTAATATTTGACAAAGGAGGCAAGAGTATACATTGGAGCAGAGACAGTCTCTTCAATACATGGGTTTGGAAAAATTGGACAGATATATTCAAAAAAAAAAAAAACTAGATTATCAACCTACACCACACACAAAAATAAACTCAAAATGGATAAAAGGCTTAAATGTAAAATGTGAAACCATAAAAGTGCTAGAAGAAACCATAGGCACCAAAATCTCAGACATCTCTCATAGCAATATGTTTACCCATACATCTCCTAAGACAAGGGAAAATAAGGAGAGAATAAACAAATGGAATTGCTTTAAAGTAAAAAGCTTCTGCACTGCAAAAGTAACCATCAACAACACAAAAAAGAAGAAAGCTCATTACGTAGGAGAACATATTTGGCAATAAGGGATTAATCTCCAAAATATATAAGGAACTTATACAACTTAACAAAAGGAAAACAAAGAATTCAATTGAAAAATGGGCAGCCCTAGCTGGTTTGCCCAGTAGATAGAACGCTGGCCTGTGGACCAAAGGGTCCTGTCAATTTCGGTCAAGGGTACCTCCCCGGCCAGGCCCTGGTCAGGGGCGTGCAAGAGGAAACCAATAGATGTGTTTCTGTCACATAGATGTTTCTCTCTGTCTTTCCCTCTCTCTTCCACTATCTCTAAATATCAATGGAAAAAATATCCTTGGGTGGGGATTTAAAAAAAAAAAGGGTGGAGGGGGTGGCAAGGGACCTAATTAGACACTTCTTCAAAGTGGACATAAAGAAAGCCAAGCGGAAAAGTGCTCAAAGTCACTAATCATTCAAGAGATGCAAATATCTATTATTCTTTCTATAAATACGCTTTTCCAGGGGTCAGAAATGCTTCTGAATACCTCTTCTCCATCAACTCATATACAGCTGGATTCAGTCACCCATGACTTGTACTGAGGTAATCCTTCACATCAGTTTCATCATCAATAGGCGATAGGCCTCGGTGAGAGCATTTTTGTTATCTCTATATTTTAAGTATAAGTTTTTTTTGGCAGCAGCACATTTTAGTGCAAATATCATGGGCTTTAGTGTCCAAAGTACTCTGAGTTTAAGTCTTCGTTCTGCCTTTACTAACATTACACTTTTTTGGTGATTCACTCAACCACTTGAGAGTCATTTAAATTTTTATATAAGTTACTAAATTCCATAGAAAGCACTAGATATACAAACATGATACAGGTATGGTTTCTGCTTTCAAAAGGCCCATGATCTAGTGAAGGAAAAAAAATACATAGATGATTTTAAGGAAATAAAAGTCTAAGGTACATGTTGATGTTAGGATATCTCAGAGGTACAGAGAATGAGAAGAATTTTCTCTTAAGAAAAAACAAAACTTTTACATAAGTATGATTCATTAATTCAAAGAATAATAATTTCTCTACATATATTTTATTTCAACAGTATCTAGCATTCAGCTCTTTAAGATTATAATGTGAAATGCAGACCCAGCTTTACCTTAACCATAAAATCTATGTAGTTACTTCTTCCTGCATTGCGAGTTCCTTTCTTCCAAAGCCATTAATATCCTGCCTGCAGTAGCTCATATAAATTTTATCTTATTCCTATGCTACATTTAAATTTATGTTAACTGCTTCATCTGTCCTTTCTCCACAATGAGATTAAAGTTTCTAGAAAGCGTAAGTATACATAGAGTTCATTTTGTCTCCTTCTACTGCACTGCTTATAATGGACCTACAAAATGTTCAACGAATAGTGAATGGATACACTATAATGTGCTATCTTTTCTCTCTCTTGGCCTTGTTTATTAGAGGTCCATATACTATAGGAATCCAGTGAATGTTTTCAACTCAATAACTTGTTCTCTTATTTATTGAGGGCTTCTTTCACTGAATATATTCCAATGAAATTTAATAAAACTATATATTTCAAACTTATCTGTATCTCAGTTCTTAGGTCCACATTAAATAGTAACAGGAATATAAAAATTTCAGACCTTATAAAATTATATTCTTCTTTACTGTATAGTAAAGTCTATAATTAAGGGCTATCAGAGAAATGTTCTGGCAGACCTCTTATACTGTAATTATTCTGAGAGAAAGTTAGGTAGTTATAAAATATAAGATTATCATCACAGTCTTTTCCCTTTGAAATAATGCATAAATGTGGAAAAAACTGGTGTTGTCCAGAAGTGGGCTAGCATTTTTCTTAAAATTCAAATACTACTACTCAACATAAGTCCATGATGGATGTATTTGCTCTAAAGATGTCTTTATTTTCTTTTCTTTTTATCTGCATTATCAACCCACTCATATAAAAGAATGTGTCCAAGATGTTAGTATGGGAATTAGTTGTATGTAAGTATGAGATGCTTGGTATTAAACATCTTTTATAAATATGAGTTATAGCATGTTGGCCATTTGATAGAGGCATGGATGAGATTGGATGTTGGTAGGACTTGAGTTTTTTATTTGCTAAGTGGGCGTGAATCTCAGCAATTCATGTCAGATTAATTTGAGCAACCTCCCTGAGCATTATAGATGTGGTCCTAACATTGTTGTTACTTGTTAGAAACTTTATCAGAGTCTTTATATTTATTTTTTCTGACTTAACTCTTAGACCTCTATGAGATAATGCTCTTATTTCTAACTTACCACTTCAGTTATCTCTCACTGAGTAGCAAGTTATCCAAATTAAGTGGCTCCTAGCGACCACCATTTTATGATGCTCACTGTGGATCAGGAATTTGGACAATAAACATAGTTTGCTTCTCTTTCTATGACTTAGCTGGAAGGATTTGAATATCAGGGGGCTGGAACCATATGAATGCTTCATCACTCAAATGTCTGAGGCATGAACAGGATGCTCAATGGGGCTCTGCTGAAACTGCCAGCCAAGTGTCCACATGTGTCCAGGTTGTTAGGGTGTCTCATATCAAGTAGAACATGATAGAAACTGACTCTTCACCACAATTACCCGAAAAATCTATGGGTCAACTTTTACCCAATCCCCTCCACCCCGCCACCCGGCTGCTCTGTGCCTGCTGCCCAGAGGCCCTCCGTAGCTGAGGTTGAATGCTTGCTTCATCATGTGGTGACAAAGCAAGCATTCCACTAGGCCACTCACACTCCCCACTCTCAGTGGCCTTTCCCCCCCACCCCCCCCGGCCCCGGGACTATGGAACTCCAGCAGGGCTGAGAGGACTGGGCGTCGCTATCTTGTGGCTATGGGTGCTGTCATATTTGTGACAGAGTAATGGTTAATTTGCATATTACCCAGTTATTAGACAGGATGTATGTATTACATATACTATGTATATAATACTTTGCTCTTAATTATTTTCAGACTAAAATAATTATCATAATATTTCCATCTAATACAAAGTATATTTAAATTATATGAATAAGTTATAAAAGTTATTGCGAGACAGTAGAACCAAAATGTAGGTCATCTGATTAGAAATATAATTGATGTTCTCTCTACAGTGCTGTTGTTTGGCCTAGCCAGTATGACTCAGTGGTTGAGCATGGACTTATGAACCAGGAGGTCATGGTTGGATTCTCAGTTAGGGCACATGCCAGGGTTGTGGGTTTGAACCAGAGTAAGAGGCACGCAGGAAGCAGCCAATCAATGATTCTCTCTCATCTTTGATGTTTCTCTCTCTCTCCCTTTCTTACCTCTCTGAAATCAGTAAAAATATATTTAAACTGCTATTGTTTATAGTTATTTTAAGTATAAAGAACACCTCCAACAACAACAACAAAAGACATTTAGAAAACCAATTAAATTGTGATATATAGTAGTGGTTTCTCATGTAATTATAGAAGAAACAGGGAAAATTTAAACTACAGAAGACATTATTTTAGCAATAAAATATGCAAGGGAGTTATCTTTCAAATGATAATGAGGTGAAACTATTTCTACACTCCATTAAGGAGCTGAAGGGCAAAAAACTTTATGAAATTTAGAGTCCCTATGAAATTCCCATCCTAAGTCTAGCTCCCATGTTCTAAGAAGGAGTCTGTGAATAAATTTTTACTGTCCTGTAGAATAACAATTCTTACTTTGAAGCAAATGTTACAAGATAACAGATACAAGGCTGCTACGGAAAGACAGTACAGTTTTCCACGCTATCACATTCTATTCCTTGGACTATGCACATGTTGCTGAGAGAAGGCTATGGTGCTTTTTCTTCACCGGAGTTTTCTATCGGGTCAGTAGGTCCGTGTGAGCAGTGGAAATCTCAGGGCCTCCTATGTCCACCCGCACTATCATGACTCCAAGCCCACATCAAACTTCCAGGAACTAACTCCCAAGCCTGCCTGTAACTTGTGAATGTACATCCACCACAAGGGTTGAAAATAATTGAAAAATAGCAAGAAACTAATACAAAATCCAAACTTTAATTTGGTGAATCACTGGAAGGCTTCTATGTATCTCATTTTGTAAATATAAATTCTTATTTAAAAATAACCAAATACCAAGTTTTCAAACTGCTTTGGCTAAAACCAATGATTTTATTCATTTAAAAAAGGAGTATGTATGTTCTTGCAAATTATAAAATTCAATTTTACCCTCTTTTTGAATTAATCTTTATTAAATGAGTTTTAAGTAGATAAAATATCACCATCCTATCTAATAAAAGAGTAATATGCAAATTTTGTTTCACTCCATGAAAAAGATGGCCACCCCCATGGACACAAGATGGAGACGCTCATAGTCCGGCTCAGTCCTGCCACTGAAGTGGTCAGGCCTGTTAGCCAGGCAGGTGGTGGGGGAGGAGGGGGGCCTGAGGGGAAGAACAGGAGATCAGAGGGGGCTGGGAGTCCCCCGCCCTGGCCAGAGGCCTTTTCCAGAAGTCTCATGCATAGGCAAGGGTGGAGCCAGTGATAGGTGGGGGAAAGGGCAAAGCCAGTGATTGGAGGGGTATGAGGGTGCCTTACCCAGGCATAAGGCCTGAGCCTCCTGGGCAGGGACAAATCCAGAGATCACAGGGACCTGGGGTCCACAGAGCCAGCGATGGGAGGGGCAGGGGCAGAGCCTGTGATCACAGGAGTCTGGGCACAGGTGGAGCTGAGAAAGCAGAGGTTTGGGGGTTCCCTGCCCAGGCCTCTAACCTTACCCAGAGGCTGCGAGTGGGGCAAGGGCAGAGCTGGTGATGGCAGGGGACAGGATCAGAGCTGGTGATAGCAGAGGGCAGGGCTCTGTGAAGCTGGTGATTGGAGGGGTTTCAGGGTCCCCTGTCCAGGCCTGCATTCTCAGCCAGAGACTACAAGCCTGGGCAGGGGTGGAGCTGGGATTGGAGGGATAGGAGTGGAGCCAGAGTGAACTACACCTTTTCTACTGCTCACTGGCTAAGATCCCTGTATGCCACTGATAATATTCTTAGTAACTTGGGTAATAAGAATCCAAAAAGGCATCTAGGGTTTTTTCACCACACTCCTGGAGAAAAAAAATGAAGGTCCACTGCTGGAGGGCTAACAAATGTCATATCCTGCCCTAGCCGGTTTGGCTCAGTGCATAATGTCTCAGCCTGCTGACTGCAGGGTCCTGGTTCAATTCTGACCAAAGACATGTACCTAGGTTGCAGGCTCCTTCCTGGCTGGGGCCCAGGTCAAGGCATATGCAAGAGGAAACCAATCAAAGTGTTCCTCTCACTTTGATGTTTCTCTCTGTCTTTCCCTTCTCTTCCACATTCTCTAAAAATCAATGGAAACATATCCTCAGGAGAGGATAAAAAAGAAAGAAAGACATGTCATATCCTATGAAAGACACATCTTGAAAATGCCTAAATAAAGTTATAATTTCTTTATGGTTAAGGGACTGGAGTCCGTGTTCATGAAAACACCTTGGTGGCTGTAGTGACTGGCATTGGCTGTGGCAGCGGTGTGATGGGGCAGGTGACTTCCCCTGATTGGCCTGGTCGTCTCCCACAAAGGGAGGTCAGACTGCAGCTTAGGCCCGCTCCCCAAGGGGATCAGGGAGCAGGCCTAAGCCATCAGTAGGACACCCCCTAAGGGCTCCCAATATGTGAGAGGGGGAAGACTGCGCTGAGGAACCCCCCACCCAGTGCACGAATTTTATGCACTGGGCCCCTAGTTAAAATATATATTCATATATCTATATATATACACATACATAGGTACACACATACACCATTGCAAATCAATCTAATAATGGCCTCCATGTCTGTTTTTAGCTAAACTCCACCCCCAATTTAGCTTAATTCCACTAAGGCAATGAATGAAATCTAATCTAATAAAAGAGTAATATGCAAATTAACCCTCACTCTGTTACACCCACAAGCCATGCCCACCAACTAATCAGGAGCAAATATGCAAATTAACTCAATTAAGATGGCAGTGCCCAGTCCGCCTCAGCCTGGCAACTGAGGTAGTCAGGCTTGTTAGTCATGTAAGTGGTAGGAGAGGAAGGGTGGGGCTGAGGGGCAAAGCCATCAATCGCAGGAACGTGAGAAGGGGTAGAGCCAGCAGTTGTGGGGGTTGGGAGGTCTTCTGCCCAGGCCTGCATCCTAGGCCAGAGGCTACAGGCCTGGGTAGGGGTGGAGCTGGGATTGGAGGGACAGGGGTGGAGCCGGTGATCAGAGTGAACTACAGAGGAAACACCTTTTCTTAATGCTCATTGGCTGAGCTCCCGTATGCCACAGGTAATATTCTTAGTAACTTGGGTAATAAGAATCCAAAAAGGCATCTAGGGTTTTTCCACCACACTCTTGGAGAAAAGAAATGAAGGTCCACTGTTAGAGGACTAACAAATGTCATATTCTGCCCTAGCCAGTTTGACTCAGTGCATAATGCCTCAGCCTGCTGACTGCAGGGTCCCGGTTCAATTCTGACCAAGGGCATGTACCTAGGTTGCAGGCTCCTCCCTGCCCGGGGCCCAAGTCAGGACATATGCAGGAGGAAACCAATCAAAGTGTTCCTCTCACTTTGATGTTTCTCTCTGTCTTTCCCTTCTCTTCCACATTCTCTAAAAATTAATGGAAACATATCCTCAGGTGAGGATTAAAAAAAAAAGAAAGACATGTCATATCCTATGAAAGAGACATCTTGAAAATGCCTAAAGAAAGTTGTCATTTTTTCATGGTGAAGGGACTGGAGTCCATGTTAATGAAAACACCTTGATGGCTGTGGTGACTGGCAGTGGCTATAGCAATGGAGTGATGGAGCTGGTGGCTTCCCCTGATTAGCCTGGTCACCTCCCACAAAGGGAGACCAGACTAGGGCTTAAGCCCTCTTCCCATGGGGAGCAGGGAGTGGGCCTAAGTTGTCAGTAGGCCATCCCCTGAGGGCTCTTAATATGTGAGAGGGGGCAGGCTGGGCTGAGGAACCCTCTTCCGTCAGTGCACAAATTCGTGCACCAGGCTCCTAGTAAGTTATAATTTTAAACATAAGCAATATCTTTCAATTGAATACAAATATGTTTTAGAAAACTTATGGCATCAAAAGAAAAGGGAAACCAAGATATGTATATCATACCAGTTTACTTTCTTTCTTTACATTCTTATGTAAACAACTAGAGGCTCTATGAATGAAATTTGTGCAAGAGTAAGCCTTCCTTCCCCTGGCTACTGCCCTGGCTTTCCTCTGGCAGCTGGGACCAGGCTTCCCTCACAGGCCCATCTTTGTCTGGAAGGACATCTGGTCTAATTAGCATATTATGCTTTTATTATTATAGATGTCTTTCCCGAGCACCAATATTCCTTTTTAAGTCTTTTCATTTTTCTTTTCAGTGGGTGAACTTATTTACTGGCTTGCTGCCTTAGTTCTGCTACTGATAAGTGGGCCTTATCCCTGGCCTAACATTGAACTGGTTTCTTTTGTTTGTTTTTTAAAAGCATTTAATTTTGATTTTGGACACCTGGGTTCCCTTATAACAAGGAATTGGGATGGCTTGAAATTTTCTAATACAGTATTTAGAATTTGTATATCATTAGAATACTTCTAATGACTAATAAAAATATTTTTTTAAAAGGAAGCTTAAATACTTTTTTCATTTTTTTATTTAAAACAGAAAAAAAGGGAACCTGAACAATATTTAGCTTATCTGATGTCAGTTTTACTTGATTTCAATTTGTCATATTTTCCAATCACATACTTTAATCTGTAGCATTCTGTAATTTCCCAAATTAGAGTCATATTAGAAATTAAAAGCCTTCTATCATGCTACTATAACTGTTTACCAAAGCACATGCTGAAATAAAATTATTATTTTCTGAGTAAGAACTCCATCATGGTGGGAAAATCACCTTACTAGACCAATACCACACCATAGATTTCTCAGTATTGTAGACATGGCATGAGGGTCTAATCTGTCTTGCTAATGAATTAACCCAACCCAGGAGATTATTTGTACAAATGTAGTAGTTTGAGATATTGTGTAGAGGAAAAACAGTAAACTTAGTAAACAAAATTCAGTTATGATCTCCAAGGGCCCTTCAATACTGCCCAATGATTCTAAGACCTTTGCCTAGAAAATACCTGCAACTTAATTGACTAAGTATATTTCTTATATTCAAATTGATATTGCAGATGTGAATCATGGAATTAATCATTGAAAGCTATTCAAAAAGAAGTAATGGGAATAAGACAATCTAGCTATTTTGCCTCAATCACAGTATTCTTCTATATTATTAATACCAAGGGCCCAGTGCACAAAAATTTGTGCACTCAGGGGCATCCCTCAGCCTGGCCTGTGCCTTCTCGCAGTCTGGGACCCCGCAGGTGTGCCTGGCCAGCTTGGGTGAGGGGCTGATGGCTGTTTGTAGGTGGCCAAGCCCCCCAGTGGGGACCCTCACCCCGTGGGGGTGTGGCCAGCATGGGTGAGGGGGTGAGGGCCATTTTCAGGCTGCCCACAGCCTCTTCAAGGTTCAGGTCCCTACTGGGGTGCCTGGCCAGCCTGGGTGAGGGGCTGAGGGCTGTTTGTGGGCTGGTCACAGCTCCTATTGACCCAAGGTCCCAGTGAGGCTGGCTGGAAGCAGGTTTCTGGGGTTTATTTATCTTCTATAATGGAAACTTCATTGCCTTGAGCAGAAGCCACAGCCTGCCTAGGCAGGCAACAAAGCCTTCTGTTTGCTTCAGCTCCGTGGCTTCTATAATTGAAACTTTGTTGCCTTGAGCAGAGGCCACAGACGGCCTAGGCAGCAGTTTCTTCCTGTTTGTTCTAGCTCCGTGGCTGCTGGCTGCCATCTTAGCTGGGTTAATTTGCATATCATCACTCTGATTGGCTGATGGGCATAGCTTGGCTAGTGGGCTTGGCTTAGGTGTAACAGAGTGAGGGTTAATTTGCATATTACTCTTCTATTAGATTAGATTAGACTTTCTCCATTTGCCTTCTCACATAATTTTATTAGCCCAAACCTGTTGAATATAGAATAATTCTCATGTTTTCAATCCTGATATTTTTTTAAAAACACTAATCCTAACAAAAGTGTAATATTAAAATTAACAGTTTCTTTGGGACGCCTAAGCCATGCCCACCAGCCAATCAGAGCAACTGTATGCAAATTAACCCAGCCAACATGGAGGCCGGCACTCAGAGACCTGAGTAAACAGGCAGCTTCCATTGCAGCAGGAGTGAAACTGTTTGTAGGCCGCCTTGGCTTCTCTCTGCTCCAGGGAACATCATACTTGCAACAAATGTTTCAATCCTAGGAGCTGAAGCAAACAGCAGGCCGGGCCTACTTCTAATTAAACATTGTTTCATTATAGAAGCCAGAGCTGAAGCAGAAAGGAGGTTTCAGTACTAGGCCTGGGCTTAAAGAAACAGTGTATCAATTATAGAAGATAAACAAACTGCAGGAACCTGCATCCAGCCAGCCTTGCTGGAATATTGGGTCAATGGGAGCTGTGGGCAGACTGAAATTCTGAAAACAGCCATCAGCCCCTCACCAATGGGGTGAGGATCCACACTGAGGGGCTTGGCCAGCCTCACCCAGGCTGACCAGGCACACCAGCAGGTGGACATCCCCAGAGGGGTCCCAGACTGCGAGAGGGCACAGGTCAGGCTGATGGACCTCCCGAGTGCACAAATTTTTGTGCACCGAGCCCCTAGTATTATATAAGTAAAGACTTTGTATATATCCAATATTAAAAGGTAAAACAACATTAATAATATTTATTTATATTACTGACATCTCCCATTAGTTTTCCCTGATATTTTTAATGTTTTTAAATGTCTTTTAATCCCTAATTTCTATATTTATTATCATCCAAGGCAATATATATGTAGAATAAGCCATATCACTTATCCTGCATAGTTTTCTATAACCTAGAGATAGTTTTTACTAAGAAGTCAACCAAAATACTATTGATATAATGTTACATATTTAGCATGTATATTTCACTCTATTTTTTTTTTCAAATTTATTTTACAGGATATGATTTGGTCTGCTTGGCCCTTGCAGCACAAGTAAAATTTTAAATGGGGATGGAATATATAGGGACGTGTAATGAGATACAGTGTTACAGAGGCAAAGTCATCAGGCTGGTTGCGTTTATCCTGAGTTGCTTGATATTATGTGCTGAAGGAAATATTGAAGTTGACATTGAAGTGAGGACTAGGGGATTGTTATCAGGTTTCAGTCCCAATAAGCTAGGCAAAATACTTATAAAGGAAATTAATACAGAGTTTTAAAGCAATGGAAGATGCAGAGACAACAGCATGCAGATCAATGGAAGATTTGAGCAAGCAATTTAGGAGAGGGTATAGCCAATATCAATGTGCTGAAAATTGAAATTTATGTGATACTTTCTCCAAGGCCAGGTTTGAAGCTTCACATAAATCATAATGAACTGGGCATATCGTAGGTTACACTGGAAATCCAAATATTACATTTCTTGTGTTATACTGAAAGCATTTAGCTCAGATTGATTTATTTCAATAATCTTTAACTGCAGCGAACTGCTTTCAAATGCCCTTAGTGAGTTTTACTTTAACATCCTATGTCATCTAGACCAAGAAAAATATTAGTTTCAAAAAACATATTCATCATTCCTCAATAAAAACTGTAATGCCCACAAAAATCAATCAAAAATTTATTTTTTTTAAGTTTCTGATTTTGTTGATGAAACATTTGGAACTTAATGCTTATTACCAAACCTCCTAGTTCTACCTCTTCTTATTTTATTATTTGTTTCTTGAGATATGTAAACAGTAGAGATCTTAAATAACAAGTTGTACTGGAAAGTTTTCTCATTTTGGAGTCATCCTTGTTTTGTGACCTTGGGTAATTAGCTTCCAAGATTCTCCCTTTAAAATACCCACTTCAAAAGTGAATATTAAATAAAACAATGTGACTTAAGAGATAATGGTAGTAGAGATACTCGCTAGATGCTAGGTCTCTTTTAATCAATGATAAATTACCTTGTTAAAAGGATGCACTTGCCCTTGTCAGTCTTGCTCAGTTGGTTGGGGCACATGCCCAGGTGGCAGATTCGTCCCAGGTAGGGGAAGTGCAGGGGGCAGCCAATCCATCGATGCTGAGCTCTTACATCAATGTTTCCCTCTTCCCCCTTTCTTTCCTCTAAAAATCAATATACCATTACTTAAAAAAAAAGATGCTCAAGTGCCTTTATTAAACACAAACAATGATTTTGCCATAAATGATTTGTAAAAATAAAGGGAACAATGAGTAGTTTTATTTTAATTTACTTTTTTTTAACAGATAGATATTGCCTTTGAGTTTATTAATTCATATGTCTATGTTTAGGGCAAATAAACATACTCTATGGAAATAAGGGATATTTCTTTTTCTCAATAACAAAGAGTTTTTGAAAAGGAACCGAGGTGAGCATCTGTAAACTTTGGAGATTCTGAAATTTCCTGGTGTAAACTTGAGAGAATAGGTATAATAAAAGTGGCCAGTTGGCCACGGGAATTGGAAATGCTCCTAGAGTTAGAGGAACTGTGAGAAGCATGCTTGACCGTAAGTAAGTCATGAAAGAATGTTCCATGACCCTCTTATTCGTGTCTTCCCGGTCTCTGCTACTGCATTAATCATCCAGACAATGAGACACACTGAACAGCCTGCATATCCCGCAAAGCCCTGGGATTATCGTAAGTGGTGTTGGCTTGCACACCAGCCCAGTGACCTTCAGCAAAGTGACAGGGAATGTGTACAAAAGATTTCTCCATTCGTCTGCCCCTCTGGGAAATCATTTATTTGGAGCCTTAAACAAACTGAGCTTTTCTGTTATCCAAGTGATATTTGAGTTAGCAAACAACTCCACTTAGGTTTGGTGCGCCAAGGAAAACCTCCCAGCTTCAAAATCTAAGATTCTCCTTTCTATTTAAATTTCACATCTGGTAGCAGTTGGAAGCTTTTCAATCCTACACAATTTTCACTTTCTCTGGAAAAGGGGACTACCAACCATCTAACTCAAGCTAATATTATCACTTTTTACAAAATTAATGACAGGCTATAATTGCTGACACTGTTTACCTGCTACTCTGGGAGTATATTTCAAAGGCACATGAATTAGCCACCGCTGGCTGTATAATTTGTGTGTGACGTCTTTAATTCCAGCAGCATGTTTCATCAACAGTAACAGATGGACGTGTGCCGGTGGGTAAGACATCCCCTTCACACTCCTGATAGCAGATTTGTCCCACTGGTTCTCAGTTATAAGCTGTTTAGCATACGTAGTAAGAGCTAAATTACCAGCAAACTCTCTGTCTTTTTTAGACTCTCAAGTTTCAATGCACAAAAATAATTATAATCATGTATGTATATTGAGTATGTGCTACATACTAGACACTATTTTTGTCTTAACTTACTGAAACCTCCAAACAACCTCTCAAATTTGGTTATTTTAATATTCCCATTTTACAGGTAAGGATGTTGTGTCTGGAAAAATGAAGTCGAATTGCCAACAGTTCCCCAGTTTGTAGACAGTAGGGTCAGAATTTGGACTCCAGCCCTTTGGCTCCAACACCCATGCTGTTAGTCACTATTACTGTGCTGTATAATAAAAGCCCTTGGTGTTTTTTACTTGTTATGTGCTATTTGCTGTAGAGGTGTTGGATTCTCCAATAAAACTGTGTTATTCTGTGGATCTTACTATAGGACCTAGTTTTTCCACCTCCTCTTTACCAGGAACTGCCATAGACACGCAAGATAGAATCTTCCTTTATTCCTCAGAAAGCATGTTTTAATTTGGGCAGTCACTATGCAATGTTAAGGTTCAGCATTGTACCTATCTCTGCCACACCGGCAACTTTTAGGGAACCTCTCAAGGATTTCCTTTCTACTTGTCACAGGTTCACTGGTACCTTCACCAAGGCTCCCACACATATAGCCCCTGTGACCTTACTCATAGCCCCATAGCTATCTCCTCCAGGGTTTTGGAAGAAAAAGACCCAGCAGCTCAGATCTCCAACTCTGGCATTTCCAGGTTGAAGACAACAAACCACACACAGGGCAAGAATGCCAGGGTTCAGCAGTTAGGGGCACTTTGATCTCTCCCTATCAAAGCAAACATTCTCCTTTCCTTTCTGCCTCAATGGACAGTGTACTTTAAAATATTGAGACCCCCAGAAAAAGGAGACCTATGTAATACTTTAAACAATAAATATTTTAAATTGAAAAATATATTTGTCTTCTACTGTATAGAGAAAAAGTCAGCACCCATGAGTTCCTTCCATCCCCACAATTGTAGGGAACTATTTTAAAATGGATGAAGTTATGGTAAAATTATGAGCTTTGCTCCTAACATCTATAAAGTAAAAACTAGGCAGAGGGTGTATTGAATATTCAGGCAGTTATTATAAAAAAAAACCCTTTATTATTTATTGTATTTTTTCATTATTAAAGAAAACATGTTTGTGGAAAAACCTTTGACGTGTTTGACAAGCCTTTGCAATAATGTTTAGTTGATTATGTACCAATTAAAATTTTCATGAGCCTAAAAAAATATTGAGAGCCTCAACTAGTGATTTTCAAAACTACCTTAGCCACTGATATTCTTTGAGGGACTTAAACAGTTTCAGCAAGTGTCCCCAAATGCATATCAATTATTCAAAAGTTATCCTTGTGAAAGCTTCCTTATATAATTCCCATGTATGACTGGGCTTGCGATGTGTAGTGTTAGACTAGCAAACACAGGCTTCTATAATGTTTTTCTGAAGAAAAATGTGGGTTTGTATTAAATCTTAAAATTCCTGGGTAAATCATCTGTAACAGTGGTTTCTTAGGCTCAGAAAGTGTAATTTGGAAAGGTTGACCCCTGCAATAATCCCGTGGTGTTTTGTCCCCTTTAATTTGCAATGTGTTGTTAGAGAAATGACAATTGCGATACGATCAGAACAGATATCTCTGTCATTTCTTAGTAATTAACCCCAGGGAAGACCTTTATTCGTTTTGGAAATATATAAGTACCCAGCTGCCAAACACGGCTCAATAGCTTTAGAATTAGAAAAGAATAAATTAGATTTTTTTCTTCTGTGTTCCCAACCATGGTTGACTTGTCACTTGGCTAATAAATAGCAACTCCAAGAGGCTTAGGTCCATTGTCTGATCTTTCCGCTTTTAGCAAAGTTCTTTAAAACAGAGGTGCACATGCACAAATGCACACATACACACACACACACACACATTATATGAATGTCAGTGCAAAAGGACCCTGTGTTGTACAAATAGAGAAACATGCATCATCTTTCGAATACCTTGATTCACTTAAAGTGACATACATAATATTAATTTTACAATTTAGATTTAGTTTAATGAACTCACTGACAGCCACATATATGTTAGTAATGTAACCCAAATGTAATTTTCAATGTACCAGGCAATCCCCCTGAATTTGAATAATGAAGTTAATTGGCCTAAGGATTGAATTAGACTACAAATTATGATTAAAATAGTTAATCTTTTAAAAAGTAAAATGTATCATGAAATCACTAGCTTGCCTTGTGTCCTCAGTAATTAACTAAAAACAATGAGACATTAAAATTAATTCTGCATGTCCAGATGAGCTCAGGTCACCTGTGTGTGTTCTTGCTATAGGACACGGAAACTTATAGAACGCTAAATGGGAGGAATTTCCTTATATATGACAATAATGTGAATAACATGATTCCCACAGGTTGTTGTCATTTTTTTGGAATAAAAGGATGCCTTGAAGTGGATCTTTTGACGTTGTCCCGCTCCCCCTAGGGTCACCTTTATGTGTGTGTGATTGCACAGGGCCTTGCACACAGAAAGGTACATGCTTGGTGTAATACTCCTCTGTCACAGTCTAGAAATTCTTAATGCTTATGACTAAGAGCCTGCATTTTCATTTGGCATAGGCCCTGCAAATTATGTAGACATCCCCCTTCACTCTGCTCTTTGCTCTTATAAAGAGCAAGTTTAGGCCCTGCTGTCTCTGTCTGACATTCTTCTGCTTATGCTTAGGGCTTTGTGGCAGAACGTGACCCTTGGTTCACTAAGGACAAGGTGACCTCTCACTCTGTGCTCTTGACTGCTCCTAGAGTCCACACCTCATCAACCTCAGGAAACCTGAAGACACATTGTAGTCGACATGGCTCTAATCTGTGATGCGTGCAGGTTTTGCTCACACTTCCTCTCATCACCAGGCATCGCACCTGGTAAAAATCAATTAATCATTTAAGAACTGGACGCTGTGTTGCCTACTCAGTACATCCCATTTCTTACAAGATGCAGGAAACAAAGAGACATATACATATTTGTTGCATCTCTATCTCCTTTTTCCATGTGTTTCTTTTATAACATTACACATCATATTAATACAATTAGTATTCTTGTTTGACAACACACTAAGAAACCATCTCTGCCTGAAATGACTATTCTGCCCCCTCTTATTAGCCACGTTTCAGAACATGACATGTTCTTACTATTTTCTCAAAGTCTAGTCAGATACTCAAATTTCAATCTTACTAAACAGATTGCACACATATTCAGAGTCATTCTAATGGTTACAATGCCTTTCTACTGTATGATAAAGAGGCATATTTTCTCTTGTAAAAAAACAGAAAAGTAAGTTCTTAAAAGCCAACCAGCTCATTGGGTTTGGGTGATTGAAATCTTCACCCTAACACATTGACACATTGACTTAACCAACACACACACACACACACACACACACACTTCCCAACTGGGAAATTAATGGCGCTTCCATTCAAGATGTTCAATATTTTCAGCCATACTGACAAATTGAGCTACCAAGGAAAAAATCACACACAAGGAAGTCATACTATTGTGTATCTAAACTAATAAAAGCGAAATAGTAAAATTAACCGTTTCTCCGAGACAGGGTAAGCCACGCCCACCAGCCAATCAGAGAGGCTGTATGCAAATTAGCCCAGCCAACATGGTGGCCACCACTCACGGACCTGAGTAAATGTTTAGGCAGCGTCCCTTGTAGCAGGAGCGAAAGCGATACTGTTTTCGGCCCTTGGCGGGCAGGCTCCGAAACATGTTTCAATAATGTAACAATCACAGAATCCTCAGGAGCTGAAGGGAACAGCAGCCTGGCCTGACTTACTAAGAGTAACAAAGTCTCATTATAGATCCTGCGCTGTGAGGTGAAGCAGAGGAGGTTTCCTTACCTCAGCCCACCTCAGCTTAAAGGAACAGAACCTGCGTCCAGCCAGCCTTGCTGGGACGTTGGGTCAATGGGAGCTGTGGGCAGCCTTAAAGCCCCTCACCCAGGCTGGTCAGGCACGCCAGCAGGTGAACATCCCCCGAGGGGTCCCAGACTGCGAGAGGGCGCAGGCCGGGCTGAGGGACCTCCCGAGTGCACAGAGCGGATGCAGGGCGGGACAGCGCAGGACCCAGGTCCCGTGATGGGAAAGAGGCGGCAGGGTTGGAGGGCACCGGGAAGCGGGTAAGAGGCGGCAGGGTCAGCGGCCTGCTTGGTGGCTGCCCAGGCTCTTTGTGGGGCATTGTGGAGCGGGAAAGCAAGGCTGCAGGGGCCGGGGTCCTGCTTGGCAGCTCCCCAGACCCCTTGGTAGCACCAGGAAGTGGGAAAGGAAGGCAGCAGGGGACGGGTGAGTGGGAAAGAGTTGGCAGCCTGCTTGGTGGCTTCCCAGGTCCCTTCCGAGGATCAGGGAGCAGGAAAAGGCTGGCCTGACCACGAGGCGGGGTTTTCCCTGCTTTCTGGTGGCTGGAGGAAGATGGGCAGTAGGCAAGCTTGGGAGGCAGGCAGCACCCAGCCCTGGCCACAGCTCAAAAAAGAGAACAACATGCAGGGGAGGGCAAGAGTTTGAG
>PVJC01022710.1:0-27074 GCA_004026665.1 Murina feae
CAAGAGGGCACAGGCCGGGCTGAGAGAACCCCACCCTCCGAGTGCACAAATTTTTGTGCACCGGGCCCCTAGTATGACAATAATAGCAGAAATAAAGAGAAACTTTAAATGGGAGTTTAAGAAGTTACTATGAATTCTGGTTCTTGAAACATAGAGGGTTTTCATTAAAGGAGAATAAAAGAGAAAAATGAAAGTTTGTAGAGATTCATATGGAAAATTCTAAGCAAGTTAAACATCTATCTAGTTTAATCACATGTTTTTCTTTAAGACTAAATTCACTTTAAAAAATATATGACTTTCATTATTTATATATGCTTACTATTTGCTTTCCTTTATGTTTATTGTCCTTAAGGGAATTCATTCTTTTTTAAAAAATATTTTTATTGATTTTTACAGAGAGAAAGGGAGAGGGATAGAGAGTTAGAAACATTGGTGGGAGAGAAACATCGATCAGCTGCCTCCTGCACACTCCCCACTGGGGATATGCCCGCAACCAAGGTACATGCCTTTGACTGGAATCGAACCTGAGACCCTTCAGTCTGCTGGCCGATGCTCTATCCACCAAGCCAAACCAGTTAGGGTGGGAATTCATTCTTCGATTCACAAATAAAATAAAGATAAGAAAAATATAGAGAGAGGTCGACAAAGTCCTCCTAGAAACAACTAGACAAGAGTTGAAAGGGAATGGAAATAAGCATATAAACAATGCGTATCTAAACATGAAAATTTACCTGACCTCAAATAAACTGAACTGTAAGTAAATTTAAAAAAAATAAAATGAAGTTAATTATCAATGCAAACTTTCATGAAATAGAAATTTTAAAAAGTAGTTAAAAATGGTTAGGAATGACAAATTAAACAGCAGACAAGCCATTTACTCACTAGAACTACTGAATTTCGCTCCAGTCAGAGATATGAATAGAAGAAGCCAACCATCCCCAAAGCTAGAATAGTGTGGGATTATCTATTAATGAAAATGGGAATCAATCATGTCACATATTCATTCATCAATGAGTGTGAAGTCCTATATTATTAGTTTCTGTCCTATATTACCCCCAGCAACTTATTGTGGAACTTCTGGGTGAGTGTGAAAGTGGCCTTTGAGACCAGGCATTTGAATATAGCTGTGCGTGTTTTTCAGTTGCAAAGTACAGAAATCCTGCTCCTCCAAGTAATTCAAGTAATAAGGTAATATTTTGACCAAATGCAGACAATTTCCAATGCATTCAGTAGTGGGAAGGATAGCTAGCCTTCAGATTCTGGGATAGCATTCCAGGTACTTATGGTGAAGTCAGCTGGCATATTACCATTTACTTTTACAGAAAACATGAATAGGGTAGTTTTACTAAAGACAGAAGAATGTGAGTCAGTCAATATTCATAATCTCCATTAACTAATATAAATGCATAATTAACAGTACAATACAGTACATTGACAATATCCAAATATCAAATAAGAAAAATAAATAAATTCAATTACTGTTATAACTTCTATGAATGGGAATTTATCCTTCAATCCATTACAGTCTGTTCTCTCCTTTTTTTCTGTTTTTTTGTTTTGTTTTTTTGTTTGTTTGTTTTTTGTTAATCCTCACCGGAGGATATTTTTCCACTGCTTTTTTTTAGAAAGAGTGGAAAGGAGTAAGAGAGACAGAGAGAGATAATAATTGATCTGAGAGACACATCAGTTGATTGCCTTCTGCACGAACCCTGACCAGGGCCAGAGATCAAGCCCTTAACCAGAATCAAACCCAGGGCCCTTCAGTCCACAGGCCAACACTCCATCCACTGAGCCAAACCAGCGAGGGCTGTTCTCTCCTCTTACCACATGAGAATTATCCCAACTAACACTACTAACAATTTTATAATTGATGAACCTTATGCCCTATTTTAAATTCTCATCTTCTTTGATTGCAGAGTAACTTTGGCAACGGTAAACTTCTCTCCAAAATGAAAAATTCTTCATTTTTCCCCCTTCAGCACCATTTTTAATAAGTTCTCTTTAGTTTTTAATATATATTTTATTGATTTTTTTTACAGAGAGGAAGGGAGAGGGATAGTGAGTTAGAAACATCAATGAGAGAGAAACATCGATCAGCTCCCTCCTGCATACTCCCTACTGGAGATGTACCTGCAACCAAGGTACATGCCCTTGACCGGAATCGAACCTGGGACCCTTCAGTCTGCAGGCTGACACTCTATCCACTGAGCCAAACCGGTTCTGGCAATAAGTTCTCTTTAGTTATATTTTCTTTCTTGGTGTTGCTTTCTTTGTTCCCTTTCCTTCTTATAAGATCCATCCTATATTTGATTCAAGACCCATTTAAGGTAGTGTTCTTCTCTAACTCAAACTATTTCCTTGGGTAAACTGATATACTTTCATGATTTCAAACACAATCTGATTTCACTAGAATTGTATGCAACTTTCAGTGTGTATGGATGATAGTGTAGGTTCACTGTGGTAGAAGTCCATAGATTTCACCAGTTGATTTTAGGTCTCTGAAATTAGGAAGCACATCTCGGCATTACTCTTGTTTTCAAAGTCCAAAAAACTCGTAATTCTTTCTCTTTAGCAGAATCACCTGGATAAACTAAAAATATTACATAATCTCATTCTTAGCAAGTATGAAACTAGAGTTATTATCTATCTTCAAAAATATATTTTGTACTTGCTATTTAGACCTAATTGAATTACATTTCACCCTACTGCTATAGTATAATTTAAAAAATTAGATACAGAGACATAGAAACATGGAACAGAGTGATAAATCCCAGAAGAAAGGTGGGGATGAGTGGGACGAGATTAACGAAATAACTTCTATGCATATATGCATAACCCATGAATACAGACTGCAGTATGCTGAAAGCCTGCGATGGAGTCAGGGGCAGGCTAGAAGGGGTCAATGGGAATCATAAGGGGGGACATCTGCAATACTTTCAAAAATAAAGGTGTGGTTTTTTTTAATTAAACCTTTATTTCTCTTTTCTCCTTCCCTCGTGTCTTTAACATTGAATGTAAACCCTATGTCCTCCATTTCCAAATCTTCTATCTTAGTTAAGACTCCTTTAGTTGCCTTTTAACTACTGAAATTATATCCTCTATAATCATCCTATTCCAGATTATCTCCCATATTGATAGTTAATTATATTAGTTTAAAGGTAAAAAAAGAAAACAAAGATAAAAACCCAGCTGGGAGCCTTTTGTCTATAGAGCAAACATGTCAGACTCCTCAAAGTGTCTTGTCCAGCTGCTGGTGTCTCAACTCTATGGCCAGTTTCACTGTCATTCCCAACATTCTCCAAATAGTCGAGCCTTTCATATTGTCTCACAATGGAGTAACCTATGATTTGCACCCTTACAAATGTCTACCTGTCCTTTAAAACCCTATCTAACTCTTAGGACTTCAGTGGAGCTACCCCCAGTACCAGAATAAGGATGAATGGATTTGCCCTCTAGGTTCACATTACATATATCTATGCACCTAATGAGGTTTGTATTTGTATTAATGTTCAGGCTATATTTTCTCATCATTTCTCAATTCCTTAATACATAAAAAAAAATCTAGAGGTTTGAATATTTATGTCAACAGTGAAGATACTATTTTGTAGAAAACTAATATGTTTCAAAGGAGGTACAACTGACCTCTCTAGGAGTTACCTTGTTACTTGTGGCATAATTACATTGACCTTAAGCAATTCTTTTAAACACAGGAAAATTTCTTAAATAGGTATAAATAAAAAATAGCCATAAATAAATAGACATAAATCTCTTAAATAAGTATAAATCTCTTATTTACTCCATGGTAAGCATGGTCAGAGGAGAAGGGTCTGTTCTCTGCTTCTCTAGTTTGTGTGTAGTAGAGAAGCAAGCAATAAAGATTTATTCACATGGAATCAAATCTTGAGTAAATATTTCTGTTCCTCTCACTTAGCACCCATATTACCCAACCAATCAGGTCCAACTTAAAAACGGTGTCAAGATAACAAAAGACTTATGTCCAGGATGAGTGGCTTGGAGCCCATGTGGTTGGCTAAAAACTGCCCCACCCCAACCTGATGGACATCGATGTCAAATCCCTGGACCCTAAAAAATGCCTTTTTATTTGGAAAAGGAATCTTTCGCAGATGTGGCTTATTAACAATCTTGAGATGTGATAATTCTAGATTATTCAAGAGCTCTCAAATCTAAGGGCAAATGTCCTTGTAACCAAAAGGTGAAGCTTTGAGACAGAGAGATGAGAGCATAAAAAAAGGAGGAAGCAAAGTGACCTTAGAGTCTGACGTTGGAATGATGCAGTCTCGGGTCAACAAATGCTGGAGCTACCAGAAGCTGGATGAGACAAGGAATGAAATCTCTACGGTCACAAGAAGAGGGGCTTCCCTGCTGAAAGCCTGATGTCAGACTTTGACCTCCAAATTGTGAGACGACACATTTGTGTGTTTTAATCCACACAAATGGGATTTGTCACAGCAGACCAAGGACTCCAATACAGAGGTGACAGGACAAGCATTGTATAGCTTTCTGGTAAATTTCCTTGCAATGTTGAGGGGGAAAATATAAACAACATGGGATAGCTTACATGGGCAGAAATGAAGAGACTTCTGTGAAAGTTTGCATCAGAGTAAGTGCCCACATATTCCTATAGGCACATTTATTTTACATGTATCAATTTTAAGAATGCTTTGGCAGAAATATTTGAATACTATGGTATTAAATGATCAGAAATCCATGATAAAAAGAAAGAAGATAAATGTCTTACTTGGTTTATTTAACCAGTTTTTGTAAGTCAAAATTATTAAAGGAGAATGAATACTCCTTAGGATAAAAAAAAAGTGACTTTAAATAGAATAAGATGTCATAAATAATCACTAAACTCGAGGCACTCATATGTTATATATAATCTCTTTTAATCATCATCATTATTCTAAATGTAAACAAGCACTGGTATAAAACTAAAAAACAAATAGATTATTTCTGTTATCAAAATTAGTATTTATTGATTGACTGCTTTCAAGGAATAAAAAACCAGTACTATCATCATGTTTGAAATTCAAAACTGTGATATAGGGCAGTGACAATTTAATTGAGTTTAGTAGGTAGAAAAGCATCTGAAACACAGGATGAATTTCTAGGAATTCAATAGCTAGGAGATGCCAAAATGCAGAGAAGCCATGGAGACGGCTGAGGGACAGCCATTGCTGTTTGCTCTGCTCCGTAATTCTCTGAGACCCTGCCACACCCAATTTACTACCACCCCCACCCCCCCATCCCGCCAAGCTGTGCGCCTGTCTGCCTGCAGCCTAATAGACTGCAGCTGGGACAGAGAACTCCAAAAGTTCCAAATCCCAAACAATGAAGAGAAATCTATAGATCTCACTGTACCACCTCCTGGGTGGACTCACATAGCAGCTGACTTTGCACCTCCTTGAAGATATAGGAGCCAGTGTACCCAGTGGCCAGATACCAGATGTCAACTCCTCACATCCATAAGGGACACACTTAAGAGGCAGATGCAGTGAGCACCAAAGCCCCACTGAAGCACCTTCTGCTCCATAAGGGTGTCTCCTGCCCAGCAGTTCTCCCATTATAGACACAGCAGGTTCTCGCAATCAGTTGGCCTGGATGTCATTTCCTCCCAGTGATACCAACAGCAATCAAGGCTTAACGCCAATAAGACTGTGCACCCAGCCCTCAAAGGTGTCCACCAAGAGTGTCCACCCAAGGTGATTGGGGAGGCTGAGCCACAGGGCCCAAGAGGACACCTACTACACAAGGCCACTCTATCAACACATGGAAGCAGCCAAAATGTGGACACAAAGAAACAGGCCACAAATGAAAGAAAATGAAGAAAGCAAACTACTGGATATAGAGTTCAAAACCACAGTTATAAGGCTACTCAAGAATCTTCTATGAACCTCCAAGGAAATAAGTGAGACCTTCAAGGATCTTAATGAAAATACCAAAAACATGGAAAAGGACCAGTCAGAAATTAAGCATAAACTGACTTAAATAAAGAATAATATACAGAGATCCAATGGCAGACTAGAGAATCACAAGAACCAAGTCAAAGATTTGAAATACAAAGAAGCAAAAAACACCCAACCGGAAAAACAAAAAGAAAAAAGAATCCAAAAATATGAAGATAGTGTATGGAGCCTCTGGGACAACTTCAAGTGTACCAACATCAGAATTATGGGGGTACCAGAAGAAGACAGAGAGCAAGCTATTGAAAGCCTATATGAAGAAATAATGACAGAAAACTTTCCCTACCTGGTGAAAGAAATGGACTTACAAGTCCAGGAAGCACAGAGAATCCCAAACAAAAGGAAACCAAAGAGGACCACACCAAGACACATCATAATTAAAATGCCAAAGGCAAAAGACAAAGAAAGAATTTTAAAAGCAGTAAGAGAAAAACAGTTAGTTACCTACAAGGGAGTACCCATATGACTGTCAGCTGATTTCTCAACAGAAACCATGCAGGCCAGCAGAGAGTGGTAAGAAATATTTAAAGTGATGAATAGTAAGAACCTACAACCAAGATTACTTTACCCAGCAAAGCTATCATTCAGAATTGAATGTCAGATAAAGAGCTTCACAGACAAGAAAAAACTAAAGGAGTTCATTACCATCAAACCAGGATTATTTGAAATACTGAAGGGCATTCTTTAAGAAGAGGAGGAAGAAGAAAAAGGTAAAAATAAAAATTATGAACAACAAAGTGACAACACATATATATCTACCAACAAGTGAATGTAACAAGTCAATAAAAATATCTGATGAACAGAATAAACTGGTGAATATAATAGAAGTAGGGGCATAGAAAGGGAATGGACTGACAATTCTCTGGGGAAAGGGGGTGTGAGGGGTGTGAGAAGAGACTGGACAAAAATCTTACACCTATGGATGAAGACAGTGGCGAGGGTAAGGGCATGGGGGGGTGGGAACCAGGTGGAGGGGTGCTATGGGGGTTAAAAAAAGGAATATCTGTAATAACCTGAACAATAAAGATTTATTATATATATATATATATATATATATATATATATATATATATATATATATTATATATATATATTTATTATTAAATTTTTTATTAAATTTTTTATTAAATTTTATATATATATATATTTATTTTATATATATATTTATTATTAAATTTTTTACATAGAAGACTGGAGAGGTATAGAGAGCTAGAAACAGTGATGAGAGAGAAACATCAATCAGCTGCTTCCTGCACACCCCCCACTGGGGTTGTGCCCACCCCCATGTTATTGACCTGAATCGAACCTGGGACCCTTTAGTCCATAGGCTGACACTGTATCTACTGAGCCAAACTGGTCAGGGCAAGATCAGACATTTTTTTATATCATACAATAAGAATGAATCTGAGGACAGTCCTGACCAAAATTGAAATGAGCCAAGAGTAAGGGTGATATTCCTAGATATCTGCTAATTGTGTTACCATCTTAACAAATCTTTAACTACAGAAAATTTAAAGTATAATGGTTTTAAATTTTTATGCCTATAATCAGTCTAAGATTTAAAAAATGAGGACAGCACAACTAATTATTTGTAAGATATTAAAAGAAGTGGGTTTATTGTAAAAATATTTAAGACATACCTGCGTTCTGCCATCTGGAAACAGCATAAAAGCTATTGTGTAAAATTACACAAAAAAAAAGATATTCAATCACCCAAATATCACTACAATGTTCACCTATTTTTCTTCCTTCTTCCTTCCTTCGTTTAAAAATTTTGATTTCAATTAACACATCAGAGGCCTAGAAACTTGCAAAAAATTAAATAGTAGTTTCTATTTTTCTAATAGAAAAAAATGATGGTCAAAATACGCTTTTCTTTTTTCAAAATATGCATTTACTGAAAGTAAAGTTTTTTTTCCAGTAGTTGTATCTGGCATGTCAGTAACAACTTTTTAAATTAAAACATTGAACTTCATAGGCAACAACCTTATTAAATGTGCTTTGTCCCTTTCTGCCCCAAACAAGCATTACCATCTGCATTTTCCCCAAGATTGATAATATACCCAAAACAGTATATTGAGTAGGAAAAAAATCAAACCTGAAACAGAACCTAGGAGACAATTTTGTACATCTGTTCCTGCGGGTGTTCTTTCATTCTTTCTCATTTATAATTAATGAAAAATAATGGTGCTGACACAAGTTAATTACTATGAAATATTACAGTTTATGCTATTCATTATAATAATGGCAAATTACTCTAGATTTTCAAACATTTCCTAAGCAATTAGAAGTGTTCATAAGGAGTTCACCTGTAAAATTTTTTCATCTGCGTTTGCATTCTGTGAAGTGAAAGAACACCCAATGTTTTTCATTAGCAGCAGAGATAGCACAGCAAGAGATATTAATCATAGGATCCTGTGCCTGAGAAAACATTGAAAACAAATTGGGATTGTGTAGTTGAAACAGAGGTCAAAACAATACACAGAGATATTTATTACAACCAAACTTTTCTTTACAGGTTCAAAGAGAAAATTAAATATGTTTCATTTAGTAACAATTTGCTATAACTAATTAGAAATACTATTTCATACTACTTTACCAAAAAAATTAAATTACTGACTTAAAAATTAGAATTAATATATTTCTAATTAGCACATGCAAATTAGGAGATTGTTCCTTCTCCAACTTGTTCTTATAAATCTATAAAATTTAACACTAATGCAAGAGTCCTGAGGTTATTAAGAATAACTCATGACTAAAAAAAAAAATACTAATTAGGCCTAATATGCTAAGTAAAAAAATATCCCAGTGAAATATTTGGTCTGTTGTAGTTTCAATAGCAACCAAAACAGGCAGAAGCTTGTTTCTCTTATTTAGTTCAATGACAAATATGCAGCACATAAACACCTATTTTGTTTCATTTTTTATTCATTCAAGGTAACACATAAAAAATTAAAAATTGAAGACCAGCAAATTCTCTATATTAATTTAATATTTTCAGTGAATTATGTTTTCAGGAATACTTTATCTTATTACAAATACATTTTACTCTATTTCTTTCCAATTCCTCTTTTGAATAAGCAATATATCAATAGTAAAGCAAATGATTTTGCTAAGGAGGAAAATTATACTCTTTATTAAAAGAAGCCTAAAAGTTTTCCTTAGTAAGAATGGAAGATTACATATAGATATCTGGAAATTTCACATCCTTTTGTCTTCTATTTCAGGACATAATCACTGAAGACCATTTGAGGAAAAATCTGGTGGTAGGTAAAGAAAAAGGCTATGTTAATAAAGGCTTATATTTGTTGATTCAGAAACTGAGGTTATTATATACTAAGGGCCCAGTGCATGAATTTGTGCACCTTGAAAGGAACTGTGGGCCATGAGGCTGCCATGTGCACAGAGGTGGGCGGGTCTTGGCCCATTCTCTGCATGCCTACGTGGTCCCTCCCACCACAGCCCCCAGTCCCCTGTCTGTTGGCAGCCTGGCTCCCGCCCTGGGCACCATCAGGGGAGTGAGTGACGGCTGTTGCCCCATTAGCCCTCAGGAGCAGGGGGAGGTGGAGAAGCCCTCAGGGACAATCAGGGCTAGCAGCTGCTACTCGTCCCCGCTGACAGCACCGAGCAATTGGGGCCAGCGCTGGGTGCAGGCAGTGGGTGCGAGCGGCAGCTCTGGCACCAGCAGCAGGTGGGAGTATCAGGTGGGCCCTGGCATGAGGGAGCAAAGAATTTTCAGTAACCATCAGAGGCTTGTCCTGATGACAGGGACCAGTGCCTCGCCTGGGTCTGGCATACCCGCTCACTTGCTCTACCATCTTGCCATGACATCCGCCATATTTCGCACTCTGACACCTGCTGCCGACTCCTGCCATGTTCTGTGCGTGCCCCTCGGTGGTCAGCATATATCATTGCAACCGGTTGTTCAGTTGTTCGGTTGTCCCACATTCGGTCTCTTTGCATATCAAGGTGATTATATATATATATATATATATATATATATATATATATATATATTCATTCAATTGTATTCTTTTAAAAAAGTCTTTGCTTTAAATAGCTAATTGTTTCTCAAGTGCTCTATTTTAATTTTCCTCAAAGCACCATAAAATTATAAAATAGAAACTAGATTTTGAAACCAAAGACTGTTTTGAAGTTATTTGTGTATTTTATAAAATGTTACATTATCAACTCTATGCATTCATCATATGAATCCATTTTTATGTAGAATATCCACCTTCATGAGATGGTTTCTTTTATGTTTAAAAAGTCATGTGTTCAATGATCTGAAAATAATAAATTACTATTTACTTGTATCAATAATTTAACTACTTAAAGACTTAAAACTCACCTAGAAACATTCTAAATCAAGCCCTAGAAACTCATATGTGTAAGAAATTTTGCAACACATTATTTTATTTAAATTAAATTAAATCTAAGTCCTAGAAACCAATCCACCATGTTGACACAACATTTCATCTCAGTCATTTAGGAAGTAGTTTAAGGATCTGGCTGGAGGGATGGTTATATGATCATCAAATATTCAGAAAGGGACCTCAAATCTCAAATCTCCATGGTCAGGCTTGTGTAATCATTATCAAAGTACATAGAACCTCTAAAAAGAAAGTAAATATCAAGGAAGGGTTGAAGAAAAGGAAGAAGAGAAGAAGAAAGGCATTAAGGAAGGAGGGAAGAAGAAAAGGATGGGAAAAGGAAGGAGAATGGAAAAAAGTAGTAAATGTACATACAAAATGTAAGTACCAGGCAACACTACTTCAAATATTTTTAAGAAAAAAAAATAGACTCTTAACTGAATTTCAATTTTAAACCTTTTTTTAAATTTTAAAGGATCAGCAAGTAATTTGTTTTACTTATTGGCATCAATTGCATGGAAGAAAAATATATTGTTTTTCTGTGAATTCCAATTTTAACTTTTCACAAATATACTATTTATTTTACTTAAAAAACTAAATGGTTAGGCAAACACATGAGGTTATAATTAAGGTCTGTTTTATGTTCTATACAAAAATGTCTTGATTAAAATAATTTAACTCAAAGAGGATCTGAGACAACTGCTTGACTATACTGGTAATGGTTTTATTGCATTCTTCAAGTCTACTGAGACATGGATACAGTATAATTAAAGTCAATCAAAGCTAAGGTATTTCATATAGTAAATTTACAATTCTATTTTAGCTTCAGAAGTATTGATATGTGGAGTGTTCCCCATTCATAAAAGGAAAGAGCTAAAAGTAAAATAAATGCACTTAAAAGCAGAAGAGGATTGGCTTATTTCACTTAGCATAATGCTCTCCAGTTCCATCCATGACATCACTCATTTATGGATAATAAAGACCATTATAAACTGATAAACAAAAATTAGATACAGAAGCAGAGCAGCATTAAACAGACTATCAAACTACAGCAGGAAGGCCAGGGAGGGTGGGGGAGAGGGGGTAAGAGATCAATCAAAGGACTTTTATGCATCCATATAAGCATAACCAATGGGCACAAGGCACTGTGGGGTAGGGGAGGCCGGGGGAAGGTCAAGGGGGAAAAAAAGAGATATATGTACTGATCTTTGTAATATTTTAAGCAATAATAATTAAAAAAACAGACGAGGACTACAGAAGCCATTTCCCTGAACTTCTCCTCAATTGCACAGATATTATTTTAAGAAAACTTGAACACAGCAATACTTAATAGGCTTTATCATTAAGTCTACTTCTCATATATATTCTATTATCTTAATAGGGGCCCATGTTTTATCTATTTTTATTTTGTTTCTTGTATATATCACTTAACAAAGTGTAGGATGGCAGAAGCCCTAATTATATATTTATTTCCATATACTAGGAAAAGTTCATTTTTTAATTATTGAGACACAGCCATTGTGTCTCAATAATTGAGCATCAAGCTATGAACCAGGAGGTCACAATTCAATTCCCAGTCAGGGCACATACCCGGTTTTCCATTTTTATCCCCAGCAAGGGGCATGCAGGAGCCAGCCATTCAACGATTCTTTCTTGTCATTGCTGTTTCTATCCCGCTCTCTCTCTGAAATCAATAAAAATATATTTTAATATTTTTTTATATTTAATATATAAAATATATTAAAATATATTTTTATTCATTTTAGAAAGAAAGAAACATCAATCAGTTGCTTCCTGCCTGCCCCCTACTGGTGATTGTGCCCAATACTCAGGCATGTGCCCTGACCTGGAATCAAACTGGTAATCTCTTGGCACATGGGATGATGCTCAACCACACTGGCCAGAGCAGAAATGTTCATTTATTTTATTTTTTATTTTTATTGATTTCAGAGAGGAAGGGAGAGGGAAAGAGATAGAAACATCAATGATGGGAGAGAATCATTGATTGGCTGGCTGCCTCTTACACATCCCCCATTGGGGATCAAGCCTTCAACTTAGGCATGTGCCCTGACTGGGAGTAGAACTGTGACTTCCAGTTTCATAGGTCAATACTCAACCACTGATCCAGGCCTATCAGGCAGAAATGTTCATTTTTTGAGTTGATACATGATTAAGTTTACCTAAATATCTCCTCGAGAATATCAAATAAGAGCTGTTTTATAAAAATGATTTTTATTATTATTTAACATCATTTTCGTGAAGGAATATAAAAATTTTAAAATACATATCAAGTGTACACTCAAGACAGAATTGAATAATTCCAACTAATTTAAAAACTAAATGAGGGGAAATGATGTATGTAGTTAAAACACAAGAGCTTCCAGAGCCATCACACTCAATATTAAAAGACTGAAAACATTCCCTCTAAGATCAGGCAGAAAACAAGGATGCCCATTTTGCAATTTCTATTTGACACAGAAATGGAAGTCCTCACCAGAGCAATTAGACATTTGAATTAGAAAAGAAGTAGCATTGTCTCTGAAAACCTCATGATCTTATATATAGAAAACTTAAAGGATTCCACAGTAGAAATATAACAAAACAAACAAAAATTGCTAAACTTCTACACAAGTTCAGCAAAGTTTCAGGATACAAAATCATCACTCAAAAATTAGTTGCATTTCTATACATTAATATTGAACAGTTTGAAAAGTAAATCAGGATAGCAATTACAATTTACAATAGCATCAAAAAGCATAAAATGCTAAGAAAGAAACACAACTAAAGATGTAAAAGATTTTTACAATGAAAACTATAAAATGTTGAAGAAAAATAAAGATACTAAGAAATGGACACATACCATGTTTATGGATTAGAAGACATAATATTATTAATATACAAATACTACCCAAAGCAACCTGCAGATTAAAGTCATCTCTATCAAATTTCCCATGACATTTTATGTAATATGAACTTGCATCCTAAAATTTAGATGGAATCTCAAAAGACCATAGATAGCCAAATCAATCTTGGAAATAATCAAAGTTGAATTCATACTTCTTAATAATAATTTTTAAATTATTATAAATCTACAATATTTAAAATCTAATCAAATAAAAGAGTAATATGCAAATTCAGCTTCACTCTGTTCCACCCACAAGCCACACCCACCAACCAATCAGGAGCAAATATTCAAATTAACTCAACTAATATGGCAGCAGCCATGAAGTTGTAGTTGCCCCAGGCAATGGAGGAAGCCAGCTCTATTCAAGGCTACAAAGTTTCAATTACAGAAGATAAACAAACCCCAGATACCTGTGGGGCTGGAACCTTGGGTTGCCAGAGGCAACCCAGGCTTTGAGCTGGGGACCAAGGCAACAAAGTTTCAATTATAGAAGTTAAATAAATCCCAGATACCTGCTTCCAGCCAGGCACCCCAGTAGGGACCCGAACCCTGAAGGGGCTGTGGGCAGCCTGAAATGGCCCTCTGCCCCTCACCCAGGCTGGCCAGGCACACCAGCAGGTGGACATCCCCCGAGGGGTCTCAGACTGTGAGAGGGCACAGGCCGGGCTGAGGCCACCCCTCCCCCCGAGTGCACAAATTTTTGTGCACTGGGCCTCTAGTAGTGTATAACTGGCATAAAGACAGACATATAGATTGATAGGTTAAAACAAGAGCCTATAAATAAATCCTCATATGTTGAATTTCACTTGCGTTTCAACAAGAGTCAAATGTATCAAAAGAGTCAAATGTGTCAACACGGGTACTGAGACCGTTCAATGGGAAGAGGACAGTGTTTTCAACAAATAGTTTTGGGAAACTTAATATGGGCATGCAAAAGAATGGGATAGCCCCTTACCTTATAAAATATACAAAATTAACTCAAATTGTCAAATACCTGAATGTAAGAGATACAACCATAACATTCTTATAAAGGAACATAAGGAGAAAGCTTCATGACATTGGATTGAGCAATGACTTTCTGGATATGCCACAAAAGCACAGGCAACAAAGAGAAAAGGACAGATTGCACTACATGAAAATTTAAAACTTTTGTGTATCCTAAAGACACAAGTAACTGAGTAAATTGGCCACCTTAGAAATGGAAGAAAACTGTATATGTGATGAGGAATGAATATGCAGAATCTTTACAGGACTCCTGCAACTTAACAACAACATAAAGAAAAGCCCTACTTAAAAATGCATAGAGAACTTGAGTAGCTATTTCTCCAAAGAAAATACACAGATAACCAAAGAGTCCTTAAAAAGATGTTCAATATGTCTAATCATTAGATGAATATTTTAAAATTACAAGATATTACCCTCCATTATGACAGTTCACATTAAAAAAAAAGAAACAGCAACAAAAATAATAAGTGTTAGGGTGGATGTAGGGAAACTGGAACCCCTAGGATCCGTTGGTGGGAATGTAAAGGATGCAACCACTTTGAAACCATTAATTAAAACTTAAGTATAATGTGACAGTAATTCCACTCTTGAGTAGATACACAAAACATTAAAGCAAAAACTTGAGTATATATGTTTACATTCATGTTAATAGCAAATAGCATTATTCATAAGAGCTAAAAGGTGGAAGCCACTCAAGTGTTGATTTGAAGAGTAACCTTAAAGCTACAGTAATCAAGAAAGTTTGGTATTGCATTTAGGACCGATATAAAGATTATTAGAACAGAATTGAGATTCTAGAAAGACACTGACACGCATACATATAGGCAATTGGTTTTGAAAGAGATATATATATATATATATATATATATATATATATATCCATAAATTCCATACACCCTGCACATAAATTAATTCAAAATGTAAGATTTTAGGTTTAAATGTTAGAGCTAAAACTGTTAAAACTTTCATATGAAAACAAAGATTTATGCATCATGATTTAAGAACATATTTTTATGAGATAAAGAAGCATGAACTACAAAAACATTTTAAATGACAAATTGTGGTTTGTTTTTTAAATTGGATTTTTTAAAATTTGAAAAATAATTATACTTTATAGTAAACTATAAGAAATTAAAAAATTTAACCACTGGTTGGGAGAAAGTATTTGCAGAACATAAATCTGATTAAGAACATATAAAGAGCTTTTACAGTCTAGTAATAATATGACAATCACCTTGATGGAAAAGATGGAAAGAAGATTTGAGAAGCTAACACTTGAAAGAAGACTTATAAATAAAAAATAAGCACATATACAGATGAACAACATCATCAATCATTAGTGAAATGTAAATTTAATTATACAACCTTGGTGAAATTAAAAAGACTGACAATTCAGCATCTCACTAATTGATAATGGGAATAAAAAACACATCTGCTTTGAAAATATTTTGGCATTTTCTTATAATTTTTAACATATACCTTCCTTAAACTCAACAAACCCATTTCTTTTTATTTACCCAAGGTAAATGAAAATAATTGTCCACAAAAGACTTGTATTCAAATATTTATAGCAGCTTTACACATAATACCCCTAAACAGAAACAATACAAATAACCTATAAGAACAAGAAAAACAAACCTGGAATACCTTGATGTAAAAAAAGACCAAAATACAGATAGACATATCAATTTAAATAAATATTAAAAACATTATACTAAGTGGATGAAACAAACTATAATACTATATACTTTTTAATTCTATTTATATGATATTTTTAATAAGGCAAAATTATATAACATAATAGTGTTTTCCAGAGGCTAATATTTAGAGAAGGGAATTGACTATGAGGGGCACAAAGGAACTTATTAGCATGTTAGATATTTTCTGTATTATGGTTATGGTTATATTAATCTAAACTCATTGAATTGGTGAATTTTACTGTGAGTCAATTGTAAAGAAAACTGCTTAATTTACATATCCCATAAACATGGATAAAAAAACTAGGAATAACTGTTTTTCCATGTTACTGTTTTGAAGCATACGCATTCTATTTTATTATTTCAATTTCAATTTTTCTCTGCCATTATACTTATAACCCTGATAAAATAGTGTTCATAAAATTATACTAATGGTAAAGTTTTTGTTTTGTGAATTAAAAATATGAAAAAATGCCAATGAAATTAAAAATTAAGAAAAAACCTTTTTAAAATGCACAGAGGCAGAAACTGAAATAATGTGAAAATTTTTATTTATTTTATTAGAAACAAAAGTAAATTTTATTTAGTTATTTAATATGAAGTTATAGAAATTTCAACTTGCAATAAAGACAAAGAGCAATAATACTAAGATACTAAAATATGACTTTGAGAAATAATGCCCATTTTATTGTACAGTTCAAATATTTGGAATTAAAGTATTGACTTTAGTAGCACTATATATTGTTCTCAAACAATAAAGTATTCCAATTATGTTATTAACAAAATCCAATCCAACTCTAGAAGTAATGACATTTTTTATGAACTTCTAGGTTTTCCCCAAAGCTTCTAGTATGGCATATCATTCGTTATAATATGGTACCACATTTGAATAACTGAGGTACATTTGGTTAAGAGGTATTTGACTTCAAAGCAATTTTCTAAGGAAGTTGTAAAAAATTTTTTTTTTGGAAAAAGCTGCATTTCCTAAGATTAAACATGTTGTGTGATGCTGTCATGAGAATTTTAATATTCCCTGCCGTAGATGTTTCCTCATTGATTGAGCAGAGTCAGGGCATGGTAATAACTTACCCTTATTTGCATAACTTGAATATACCTAAAGTCACCAACCAGGGAAGTCCCCCTAGTATTGCCAAACCTCCTCATTCATTCCTCATGTTTATTGGAACTACTTTCAGAAGGAAGAATTCATTAGCATTTATATTGCTGTGATTTTTATCAACATTTAAAATGACTATCCAGACCTTTTAGTATGAGAACTATGCAAGACAAGACAAGCAGGTACATATGCCAATCCAAAAATTAAAAAATTGGTAATACTGTAAAAGATGATAGGGGTATGGCTAGAATTTCCATAGGAGCATAATCAGTGGACACGGGAAACTGGGGGTTAGGGGGGGGGGAAGGGCAAGGGGAAAAAATGGAGATCTATCTATCATCTGTTGTAATTCTTATCTATCACTTGTTGTAATACTTTAAGCAATGAAATAAAAATAAATAAATAAATAAATAAATAAAAAGGGAGAATTTAATTAGAAAACATAAATAATCAATGTTGCTTATTTCTTCATTCTCTTTACTTAATATTGTTTGAGAGTGAATGTGAACCCTCATATAAAGTGAGAATTGTCTAAATTTTGGTAAGATGACAATATTAATCAAAAAAAGATTTGGAGAAAAATAAAAATTAGCCAATAAGTGGGAGAAACTTTGAATCTTTTGAAATAATAAGATAAGCAAACATCTGCCCCAAGACAGCAGAATGTGCTAACAAACAGGAGAAAATAAAGAGTGCAGCAGGAGCACAAAGGTAAGAATAATGCTTCTGATTAAGTATTAGGGGAGGAATGGGCAGAAAGGATCAGTGAAAGCTTTATGAGTACAACCATCTGAATCTGGCCTTAAAGAAATTGCCACATACATGGGGCAACAGGGAAAAACACTAACTGGAATCCAGTCCTTGCCAGGAAGGACACTTGTGGTGTGAACTCAAAAACCTTTATTCTCTCTTATTCATTTTTCCTTTTCTTAAGAAGCACTCAGCCTTCTTAATAAGGCTCGTTTAAATGTTTTTTATTAACACTTCATTTGTAACATTTTAACCATTTGAAGTTACTGAAAGAAATGAAAAACATTACTTAAAGAAAATTTAAAAATTATGGAAAAGAGAAAGCAAAGAACATAACCACATTAACTTCACTGTCAGCTACTGCTACAGCTAATATACTATGTTTTCTTACTTTTTTCTATGCACTTGTTTATTCAGGTGCAATTTTTATATTTTACTTTTTCTTTGATAACATATCAGATATACTTTCCCAAAAAGAACTCCAAATAACAGGAAATATTTGGTCAAAATGAAATCATTAATTTCAGAATTAAAGAACAAAAGCTTATTTTCTGTGGATGTAAAGGAAGTAACAAGAAAAAAACAGAGCTCCTAGGGACTTGAATTTAACAGTTTTAACTTTTTATTGCACCATTATATTTTACTATGTGCAGACAGAGCAATTTTGATATAAATATATATTTCAAAGAATTATTATAATACTTTAGTAATAAACGTATAATTTCACCCACAAGTATACCTTCCTTTCAGGAGAGTTGTATAGGAATAAAGCAATTCTGTTTCACCACAAACAGATAATTACATTTCCAAAGGCATTATCCTAATTATGATGCTATAAATACACATTTTTTATAAAAGCTGCATCTGATTAACCCATTAAACATACAGCTTTATTATTAAAATCTCAGAAGAAATTTGAAGCCTAATTCATAATGGCTCCCAGAAGCCATTGCCTTGGCACTGAGTTGTGGTTCTGTAGATTTAGATGGAAAGTCAGTGATCATTAAATATTAAGTGTAGAGTCCCTATTTCAACAGATGAGAAAGCTGAGGCCCAGGAAGCAGAATTTGTTCTGAAAAGCTGGTTTTATCCTTTCACTGTCCAGGTCTGATTCTACTCCCTTCCCCCAGTGGCCGAGTCGCAGTGAGTTCACTGTGGGCACAACTGTTCCAAAGAGGTGGGAATGGGGAGGAAGCTGGGAAACATAGTCATGAATAGTAACTAAGATTTAATAACCTATATTAAACAGAAATTATTCATTCCCACCCCATTAATCTCCATTATTTACAGCAAGATGTCAAATCGTTTTTATTTCATCACAAGTTTTGATTAATTAATATTGGCTTCTGGGAACGGTATTTTAAGAAGGATTCTGAAAAAAGTACCATGAACACTTAGCTTAATTGCACTAGAGGAGAAGTGATATAAATATTTCTTATATCTGGCTAGATACAATTTTAAGAGGGAAAACAAAACAATTTTAATATTGGTACAAGCAATAAATTAACGTTGTTCTCCTGATAACTAATGTCTTAGTCATGAAAAACTGATGGCATATATATTGCAGTTATGTGGGTCACTATATGTACATGCGGACATCAATAAAAATGAGAGTTTTAAATGAGATGAGTTAATTTGACCAATTTTTCTGAAGCAATACACTGTGAGGAGAAATAGCTGATGTCTGACTACAGACTTAGAAATCATAATGGAAGATAGTAGTGGTAGAGAGGGATACTTAGGTTTACCAATTGGTCTTTAAGACTGTCCTATATGTTCAACTTAACTTATGTTCAATTCACAAAAGTAAATAATAGGAAGGATAATATATTCAAATATAATTTGTCAAGTTCTCACAAGTCCATAAAAACAAACTCTTTTTTCTTTCAGATTTTAACACATTTTTTTGCAGGAAACGAGTAAAATCGGATCCACCAGGAAGACTGTCAATGGACATGAGGAAACATACATTGGAACCGGCAAAAATAAAAATGTTTTACGTCCTTGTCGTGTGTGTGCCGCTCATAAACCACGCAGTGAAACACGGTACATGTGCAAGTTTTGTAATGTACCCCTGCACAAAGGAAAGTGTTTCGAACGCTACCACACAGTGAAGCACTATTAGGTTATAGTTTTTTGTGTTTTTTTTTTAAGATCTGTTGAAAATTTTGAAAAAATATTGTAATTTTGTATAAATAAAATTATTTTGATTGTGAAAGTGTTTTTTATATGTTTACCTAGAATGTAGTAATTTTGTGTACATAAAAATACAATAACACATATTTTGTAAAGTAAATAAATAGAGACCTCTTTTTAAACTAAAACACTGAAAGTTTCATAGAAAAATATCAAATAGATCACAAGATATGAAAGTATTAGGGAAAGTCTAATTTTGGCGAGAAAATGTCAAAAAAGCCCCGCATTAAGACGCGATTTGGCGGGAAAGTGCCTGATTACAAAGTGTTAATAATTAGTTAGGTGGTGCTTTGATCAGATGTAAATATTATGGAAAAAAAGAGGTTTGGGGTAACTCTTTGTGAGTTAGATATTATGAGTGGCTACTTCCAGGGCACAGCTAATCCTTCATAATAAAAGCCTAATATGCGAATAGACGGAACGGTGGAACAACCAGAACAACAGAACAACCAAACAACCGGTTGCTATGATGTGCGCTGAACACCAGGGGGCACGCGTGGAAGATGGTGGGTGTCAGCAGCAGGTGGCAGAGTGCAGAACATGGCAGGCATTGGCCACAGAGGGATTGTGAGCGAGGGCAGGAGACCAAGGCGGTACACCAATTGCTGTCATCCGGGTGAGCCTCTGGTGGTTACTGAAAATTCTTTGCTCCTGTGTGCCACGGTCCCGCTCAGTGCCCACACCTGCTGCTGGCTCCAGCCCTGCTCGCACCCACTGCCAGCACCAGAGCCGCTGCTTGCACTTGCTGCCAGCGCCTGGCGCTGGTCCCAATTGTGTGGCTCTGTCAGCAATACAAGTGGTGGCTGCTGGCCCCAATCACCCCTCAGGGATTCTCCATCTCCCCCTGCTCCTGAGGGGTGATCTCACACCCACTGATGGCACCAGCCCCACTCACACTTGTTGCTGGCACTGGACCCAATTGCTCTGTGGGTGCGAGCTGGGCTGAAGCCATCTGCATGTAGGAGTGGCCGCAGAGGGAGTGGGGTTGCCAGCAGAGGGGATGGAGGGTGGGGTGCCGTGGCAGGCGGGGCCAGGTGGGTGCGCAGAGGATGGGCCGAGACCCGCCCCTGTGCCCACCACAGCCTCACGGTCCACAGTTCCTTTCAAGGTGCACAAATTCGTGGACTGGGCCCCTGGTTTATATATAAAGTGGGTGCAAAACAATGTTAGAGTCCTCTATAAAGTATAAGTTGGTTTGTATTTGATCAGTCACATTAATTATTTTATTCTCTTTAGTTTCTTTCATAATTTGTCTTTAAAATAGAAATATTTCCTCTAGAATCACAATACAATCGTCATAAAATATCATTTTAACTCTGATAGTGAAAGAGGCTGTTTCAATAACCCTTCCTTAGCACTAAAATCTATGTAGCTAATCTGAAGGTTTTTTTTTTTTTTTTCAAATTTAAATGTTAAAGCACAGTTCTTGAAGAAGATATACAAACTGAATCTTTCTACAATGGCCAGTTTCTTTAAAATATTCTATTTGATACATATTCCAACAAGCTACCTTCACTTCTTTGGATACCCCTTCAGAAGAGGTGTCAACCATTACAGTATGCTAATAGTTTTAATGGTGTCTCTAATCCATTCCATATTTTCCAAAGATTCCCCAAATGCTTCCCATGTGAACATGAGGATTAGTATAATATTAGTACTTTTTTTTGTTTTATTTCCTCAAGATGAAATGGAAGCTCTGTACCTTGCAGACCTTGCAGCTGCTCAGCCCTGTAGATAAATGACTCTTTTCTTGCCTGCCAACCTGTACATACTCATTAAGCTTAGAATCTGGAGCCAATTTAGTCCGTAAAAAAGAAAAAAGGTAAGTGAAGAAGGAAAAGGAGAAAAGTATGCCGCAAAAAGGGTACAAAAATGCTGTCTTTGGCAGGCAAAGGAGCAAATGGAGCTCAGCTGCTAGAACAAAAGGTATCAGTCAAAGAAAAATTACTGCACCTTTACCCTGGGTACACTTTGATGAGGATTTTTGCTTCTTACATTGAGAAAAGGAAAAGAAAATATTGAGAAGCAGTTACTAATGCTAAGGCTAATCGATGACATGCACTAATTAACATGCACTCTGCTGTGAGGAAATATTTCTTTTTAAAATTAATAAACAGAAGAAAATGAGGAAGTGGCACTAATGTCATAGAGTATTGAAAATTTTTGTTGTTAGATATATACAAAAAACATGCCTCTCATAATATGAGATGAGGGAAAACACATACAAATTGAAGCTAGTGTTTATTTTATTTAATGGTGAATGTTTCTTTTTCCACAAGTGTGTGTGAAAATACAAATAGGAGAGGACCAGAGTCCCATAGCAACCCTTGCCAATTTTAAAATCCTTGATGTATAAGAAAACATTTAGGAGTACATTTTTCTTAGTGATTATGTGTATATACGATTCCAATCTGCTTGAACCGAACATAAAAGGAGCAGGAGGGAGGGGTGATGGGGGAAAGAGAGAGGGAGAGAGAGTTATTTAAGGGAAATATATATTTTTTAAAAATGTATCCGAAGTAAGTCATTCTTCCACGGATATTTGCAGAGTCACTGATTATGGGATAATCAAATACACAGCAGAAATATAATTTTGCTGTAATTCTAAAATTGACAATAGGGGAGAAAAGACAATTGTGTTTCTCGTGTCCTCTTACCTAAGCTACTTAATAGTAAATACTTGCTCTACAGAAAAGCTAAAAGTCACTTATATTTTACATTCTGAAAGATATACAGAGCAATAAGGCTGGATAAAGTATTGCTCTGTAAGGAAGGATTAAGTAGTGAGTAATGATTAACTGGATGATTATCTTTTACTACAATAACAACACAATGTCGCTATAGGTAGGAAAAATTTAACCTAAATGCCCATATGAAATATACTTAAGTGACCGACGTTTATTTGGGGAGAAGATGTCTTCCATGCTAAGAGGGAGTGCCTCTCTGTGAAGCATTTCAAAAATCATGTCTTACTCTTGACACCTTATACATATGCAACTGGAGAGGCAAGAGAATGCACAAAGCAAAACTTCCTTAGTTTTATCTAGGTTAAGTCAGGAAAATGAAATGTGAAGTGTGGGTTCTAGGATTATATAAATTGTAATATTAACACAAAAACTGGGCCGGGTACAAAAAAACAAACAAAACAGGATACAATAAAGGTTTGTGTAATTTGTGGTTCAAAAGGGCACACTGACTGCATTCAGTGACTATCTCTCATTCAGTTCTTCCTGAAATCTGTAGGATATGTTTAAGAGCTATCCTAAATTTCAGTGCTTCTCACTGCTACATGGCACCACATAGCATAAATTAACCAACTTTTATAAACCTACTTCCAGTTATCTGCACATCCTCACTAGCACAAAACAAATACCACAATGTTAATCTTTTTACATATCAGCTTAAAGTCCTTTACTTTTTTGTGTGTGAATTCCTTTCTGTTGGCAATATCAGTCCAGTCCACAAGGTCAGTCGCTCCACACTTCACTCCTGTCCCCACAAGAGTAAGTAGTTGGCTTCCCATTCCTGAGGGAAGCCCAATGGGAAACAAACCAATCTAAAAAGCAGCTGAGGAAATCCACACAAGCCACCTAGAAAAATCAATATGGCTCTTCATTCTTAATTACTTTGGCAAGATCCCATATTCTTAATGGTCCAACAAGAATCTCCACACTTTAAGAAGGGAAACATATGTAATGTAGGAGAAAGACTGCAAATAAAAATAAAAAAGCCTTTTGATGCTTGATGAAACAAAAGGCCTTTAAGAGGAAAACTTTAAAAACATTGTGACATATAACTTCAGCATAATTTTGAGAAGATGAAAAGAATATTATGAAAAAAGTCTATTTAAAAATAAAAAGCATACCTTGAAAATTAGAAGTTAAAGTAAATTCAATCAAAATCATGAAATAATGTTAAAGAAATATTAAAGAATACAGATCTAATAGAAAAATAAACAAAGATGTAAATATATACTAGTATTTACTATACATTCAAGGGATATAAAGATATATTAGCGGTTTTAATTTTCAACAAATAGGAGATGCTGAAAGAGAATGTGAAAGATTATATATTTTGCAATTAAGAATAGAAGATAGTGTCTTAGAATTGATAAAATGTACACATTTGATATTTAAAAGGTCTAGAAAATTTGAGAGAGGGTTAAGGAAAATGTCATTCCCTAGCTATATAGATTAATACTTTAAATACTCAAAATAAAAAGGAATATTTCACACATATTTAAAAGGTTTTTCATATGAAGAACTTAGTTTTCTTCAGTCTGGCCACAACAGGAAATAAGACACACACCAGTGTGATAAAAATTCAGTCAGGCAGACTTGGCTTCTCTTGTTTCTCATGTACATAGAAAGGAGTCAAAGTAGCTCAAATCAGACAGCTGATGAATGTGGTAAGATGGTCAAAGAAAATAAACAAAGAATGGTAAGTAACTTGGAGAGGGTGGACCTAGAAAGGGCAGTGAGGAGATGTAGAAGATGATAAAAGGGAGATAAGTGGTGATGGAAAGAGACTTGACTTGGGGTGGTGAACACAATACAATATTCAGATAATGTATTATAGAATTGTATCCCTGAAACCTACATAATTTTATTAACCATCTAGGGGCCCGGTGCACAAAAATTTTTGCACTTGGGGGGGTCCCTCAGCCCGGCCTGTGCCCTCTCGCAGTGTGGGATCCCTCAGGAGATGTCCACCTGCTGGTGTCCCTGGCTAACCTGGATGAGGGGCTGAGGGCCGTTTTCAGGCTGCCCACAGTCCCTTCAGGGTTCGGGTCCCTATTGGGGTGCCTGGCCAGCCTGGGTGAGGGGCTGAGGGATGTTTGCAGGCTGGCCACAGCTCCCATTGACCCAACGTCCAAGTGAGGCTGGCTGGAAGCAGGTTTCTGGGGTATATTTATCTTCTATAATTGAAACTTTGTTGCCTTGAGCAGAGGCCTAGTCAGGCAACAAAGCCTTCTGTTTGCTTCAACTCCATGGCTTCTATAATTGAAACATTGTTTCCTTGAGCAGAGGCCCGCCCAGCTTAGGCAGGCAGTTTCAACTCCATTGCTGGTACAACAGAAGACTACTGTTTGCTCTAGCTCTGTGGCTGCCGGCCGCCATCTTGGCTAGATTAATTTGCATACAGCTGCTCTGATTGGCTGGTGGGTATGGCTTAGGTATCTTGGAGTGATGGTTAATTTGCATATTACTCTTTTATTAAATTAGATGACAACCCAACAAATTCAATTAAAATAAACAAATAAACAAACAAATTTTAAAACATGGGGGAGGGGAAAAAGAAAGAGTGGTCATAAAAAAATTATGCCTTTAGTATCCAAACAGTGTAATGATTGTCTATATTCTTATTCATGTGTGACATTATGTTACTTTTTAGTATGCATGCAAGTCAAAACAATGTAGTTCAAAAAAAGGAAAAATTATGAAAACTTTAAGGAAGAACTAAATGACAATATATTTGGTGTTCTGGTCAATATTTGCCATATACTATACATAACATAATAAACACCAATATAATAACATATTTTAATTTGGGGCTTCATATATATTCTAGGTAAAAATTAATGGAAATAACCCTTACGCAACTTTTTTCTTACTTTTTTATTCTATCCTTTTACAGTATTCTATTTCAACATGAAGAAGAAAACTAAATTTATGGTTTCTTTCAGCAGACTTATTTTTCCTAGCCCAGATTGTTTTACTTATGTTATAGAAAGTTTCAGTAAAAAAAATAACAGATGTAATTTCACCATAAAAAATAAGTATTTAAATAAGATGTTTTATATCTTAGGAATGAAATATTTTTATAACTTAAGCAAAACCCTAAGAATACCCCCAAAATTAAAAAAAAATACAAATTATCCTACCTATTGCCTAGCACTGCCTAAATCAATTGCTCAAAATAAAAATTGAGCAACAACAGGAAGATAAAATCTGGATTTTCACATTCTTTTACCAAATTTTTATCATGAATATAATGTCAACAGTGAAGAATATATGGTTTTTCAAAGAAGGCTTAAGCAAGAGTCTAGGTCCTGAATGTATTCCACTAGTCTTAACAACTAAACCAGGACTATTTTTGAACAAAAATTTATGTTAGTGAGTAAAGTTTCAACTTTCAAAGTAAAAACAACTCACTGTTACTTATTTAATTTTTGAACACTGGGAAAAAAAAGATTAAAGGAAGTTTGACTCTGTTATCCCATAGATAGCATTTTCTTTTTGGGTGGGCTTTTTTAAATTTTCTTTTCTTTCTTTTTTTTTTTTTACTATGACAAATGCTATCACTACAGTTGCCCAATCCTGGACACCTATATAATCAGATAAAAATGAGGTGGGATCATAAAATTCCTGGAGATGTATCAGAATTGCTTGCTACTCTCAGATAATTCAATCCATCTGGAGTAAATATATATCAATGCAAATTCACACAGCCCATGAGTTTCCTGTTTTATATGTTATGCCAAAGCAAAGTTCAGCATGCTGGCCTTCTATGTGAAGAAGAATTGTCTTATCTGCCCACAGTAAATATAATCTCACAGGACATCTTTCAAGTAAACCAAACTAAGCAGATATGGAACCTGGTATTTCTTTTGGATTCCAAGACTCATTATATTTGTTTTGAGCTAAGGGAATTATGAGGAAGTTCTTGTTTTCATGAATGGCTGAAGTTAATGTATTTATGTTCTGTCTTTTTTTATATGAACCATCTTTGAAGCAATGTTGATTTAAACAACTGTTGTTTTTTCTTTTCCTTTTATTTTTTCATCAACCATTTAAATATTATCTATCCTATGTAGTTTTGCTTATGGCGTGCAGGGTTATTAATAGTTTTGTTTTTGCTGAAATTGCTCTTTCTATAATCAGGAATAATAAACATGAATAAATCATGTGTCATTCTTTGAGGATAAGAAATTATATTGGCCTGTAAAGAGTTTATGATTTAGCTGCAGAGACCGGCCAGACACCCGATGAAAACCATTATAAGGAAGCAGATTCTACAGGGAAAATGAATGGTTGGGGCAAAATG
>PVJC01022711.1:0-26951 GCA_004026665.1 Murina feae
CATCTGTCTGGTCTAATTAACATATTATGCTTTTATTATTATAGATGTCTTGGTGTGGTCCTCCTTCGGTTCCTTTTGTTTGGAGTTCTCTGCACTTCCTGGACTTGGAAGTTTATTTCTTTCACCAGGTGAGGGAAGTTTTCTGTCATTATTTCTTCAAATAGGTTTTCAATATCTTGCTCTTTCTCTTCTTCTGGCATCCCTATAATTCTGATGTTGGTGCACTTGAAGTTGTCCCAGAGACTCCTTACACTATCTTCATACTTTTTGATCCTTTTTCTTTTTTCTTCTTTTCTTTTTTCTTTTTGCTTTTCCCGCTGGGTGGGTTTTGCTTCTTCATATTTTGTATCTTTGACTTGCTTCTTGCGATTCTCTCGTCTGCTGTTGGATGTCTGTATAATATTCTTTATTTCAGTCAGTGTATGCTTAATTTCTAGTTGGTCCTTTATCATATCCTTGAGGGTCTCGTTAGATTCATTGAGGATCTCACTAAATTTATTGGCGGTCTCACTAAATTTATCGGCAGTCTCTAGAAATTTCTTGAAAAACCTAATAACCGTGGTTTTGAACTCTATATCCTGTCGTTTTCTTTCCTCCATTTCTGTCATTTGTGATCTGTTTCTTTGTCTCCGCATTTTGGCTGCTTCCCTTTCTGAGTTAGGTGATCACTGCGAGGCATTAACCTCTAAGCCACTTGGTTATGAGAGTCAGCTGTGTCTACAGTGGGAGAACTTCTGTGCTGGAGACACCCTTATGGGGCAAGAGTTGTTTCAGTGAGGCTTTTATGCTTACTGCATCTGCCCCGAGTGTGTTCCTTGTGGATCTGTTTTGTTTAGGTTAGTCCCACTCTGGCCACTGGGTGAGGCTGGCTCCTGTATCTTTAAGGAGGTGTTGATTAAGCCTTTGCCTTAGGCTACTCAGTCTTTTATATGCAAAAGCCTCTGACGCAGCTTGGGAGGGGCGGGGCCTCGGGGAGTTTTCAGGGCAGGGCGGAGCAAATAGCTATGGTGCTTCTCAGCTCTGTGCTGAGAGACACCAGGTCTCTGTGTCCCACAGTAATTGCTGCAAGCAACGCTGAGAGAAACCCGCTTTGGATTTCTTCCTGGTGCCAGTCAGTCCCCCTTCTCCGGGCGTCTGGGTCCTCAGAAACTCGCCTGGAACTGGAGTTCAGAGCCGCTGGGAACTTGTGGCTCTCTCCATTTTGGAAAAGAACCGCGTCCTCCGGCGCCAGCCCTCTCCCCGAGCCCCGGGCGCGTGCCTCCGTACCTCTGTACTTTGCTTCCGCTGCTCCTCTGAGTCTCAGACTCTTCTCTAGTTGTAGGATTTTCACTCAGCCAGCCGTCCTGTGGGTGCGAGTGGTGTCCGGGTGTTCTTTTCGTGGTTTTTCTGAAATAGTTGTTCACGGCTGCATTTACAGTATTTACCTTATGCTGCCATCTTGCTGTCCTACATAACTCTTTCTAGGCACAAAACTCTTGCAGATGCACAAGAAGAGGACAAGAGTACATGCTCTAGGTGTTAAGACAGTGTGGACAGAGAAAGCAGTGACTGCCCAATGTCCCAAGGACAGAGGCCATGAACTGTGGGACTAATTTGCTTTCAAGGTATTTTTTTTTTTTGACATAACTACCTCCAGGCAGCAAGCTCCAGATTAAATGAGAGCAGAAATATCCTATATAATAAAAGCTTAATATGCTAAGTGTCTGGTTGTCCGTTCAGCCATTCAACCAATCAACATGTAATATGCTAATGATATGCTAAGGTCGTTCAACTGCTTGCTATGACATGCACTGACCACCAGGGGAAAGACACTCTGGTAGTTGAGCTTGATGCTGGGGTCTGGCTGATTGGGACTGAGCAAGATGGGGCAGACACACCATGAAGCCCTCATGTGACCCCTTCCTGGCTGGCCAACCTCCCGAGTTCCTCCCCACCCCAATCTTGGTGGGGTCCCTCGGCCTGGCCTATGCCCTCTTGCAATCCGGGATCCCTTGGAGGATGTCAGAGAACTGGTTTCAGCCTGATCTCTCAGGCCAGGCTGAGGGACCCCACTCCATTCTGGCTACCTCTCCTGATAGAAGATGCTGCAAGTCTGACTTCATTCTTTCATCCGAGGTACATGGTTTGAGAATACTACTTAAAAGCAGTAGATTCTAAGTGGAGGCTTTTATGCCTGGCAAAATCTTGGAAAAGGGGAATTATAATTTTTCTCATTTTTTCCCCTTATATATTGGAACTATTTGGAAGGACTTAGTAGAAACAAACTCAATTGGGCTTTGTTAAAACTGTACTCCGTGATTATTGAGAAATGTTCATCTGATTCACTGCACTGATTTCTTATTTTTGTTCTCGCAGTTGCTTTCCAGAAAATATTAACTTAATTCTCCTTCTCTCATTCTCCATTTATTACACTACTAGAGTCCCAGTGTATGAATTTGTGCACAGGTGGGGTCCAGTCGGCCTGGCCCCAATCGGGGCAGATCGAGGCTGGGCCTGTTGGGAGGAGACCATGGGAGGTTGGCCGGGTGGCCCGCCCCAATCAGGGCCCAATCAGGGCTGGGCTGGCTGGGGGGAGGAGCCACAGGTGATTGGCTGGCGGGCCCTGACCCCAAATGGTGTGGGGGGTGCAATTGGGGGCTGAGCTGGCTGGGGGGAGGTGTTGTGGGATGATCAGGGTGGTGGGGGCTGATGAGGGGTGAGGGGAGGGGCTGTGGGCAGTGAGCCGGCCAGCTCGACCTCTGAATGGGGTGGGAGGGTTGATCAGGGGCCAGCGGCCTAGGGGAGGGGCCATGGGTGGTTGGCTGGCTGGCCCTGCCCCTGATCAGAATGGGGAGATTGATTGGGGGCAGAGCTGGCTGGGGGGAGAGGCTGCAGGAGGTTGGCTGCCAGCTCTGTCCCCTATAGGGGTAGGGGTGGGAGATCAGGAGGTGGCTGGCCAGGGGAAAGGACTGTGGGCCAATAGGGGTGGGGGAAGGCCAGCTGAAGGGAAGAGCTGCAGGGGGGTTAGCTGGCTGCCCTGCCCTCAATTGGGGTGGGAGAGATCAATCAGGGGCAGGGCCACAGGAGGCCAGCCCCACCCCCAGATCAGGCCTGTTCACTGGTTGCAGTGGGTATCATAGCAACCAGTCGTTCCAGTCATTATGGTGTTCCAGTCGCTGGCTTTTTATATATATAGATGGCTCACCAAAAATAAATAATTCTAATATTTAACATCAATAATATGTATTTAATGAAATTAGATATGACTGCAGTTTAAGATCAGAACTTGGTTGAGTAGTGCGAAGAGATTAACCAAAGAAATTATATGCATATATGTATAACCCATGGATACAGACAATAGTGAGGTGAAGACTTGCAGGGGGAGGGAGATGGGTATGGGATAGGGAGGGTCAATGGGGGAAAAAAAGGAGACATCTGTAATACTTTCAACAATAAAAATAAATTTTTATAAAAGCATGCCATACATTTTCACTTTTTGTTGCTTTGTCTTATGGTGCTAAATGGATTTGTTGCATTTAATCACTAGCTCTTAGAATTGAAAGGTGCCTTACACACCAGTGCAGGGACTGATTCAGTTCTTATCCTCTGCTCCTGGAACATAGTACATGCTCCTGGAACATAGTACATGCTCAGCAAACATTTGCTGAATAGTGTTACCTGGTTCAATCTTTCCACCCAGGAATATAGGGTGTCCCCAAAAATGTATACATACTTTGAATAATTCTAAAGGCAGTGTTTATTAAAATACATTTCATTTTCAAAATGTCATAGAATCAGCTATTAAAGTGTGTATACATTTTTAGGGGGACACCCTGAATTCTCAATCATTTTCCCCAGAAGATGGTTCTTCACATCTTCTGCTTGAACCTATCCAGTTCCAGGAACTCTCTTTCTTTCTCCTCCTTTCCTTCTCCCCCTCCCCTGCTTCCTTCAGTAGGTATGTGTTGAGTCCTTACTATGTGCAGGATCTGATATACTTTGAGTAAAAATATGTTCCCTGCCTTCATGGAGTTTACTGATTAGGAGAGGAGACAAACATTACCTGAAGGGTCCCATGAGAAAAGGGAAGGCAGGGCTCTGATAAGTGCAGAGGGCAAAACGGCCTCTTCCAGGAGGTCAGGACGATTCCACGAAGACGGGGAAACTGAGATGAGTAGGACTGGGTTTCGTATAGAAAAGAAGAAAGGCCACCCAAGCAGAAGGACCTGCACGTTCAAGACGGGAGCAGGAAGAAGCCTGTGTACATCAGGGACTGAGAGAAGGTTGGTAGGGCTGCAGCCAGCTGGGGCTGGACACCCTCAAGAGGCCAGTCTGCAAACGGCCTGTAAACCCTGCTCAGGAACTTGGACTTTATCCTAAGATAAAGGAGGTGATATCAAATTTGCATCCCACTCACTGCTAGGGGTGTGTGTGTGTACGTGCGTGCGTGTGTGCGTGCGTACGTCCTTCCTTCTATTGACTTAAAGCTGCCTCCATATGACTTTCTTTCTCTGGTTTCACTCTTTCTTTGGGAGTTCTACAGAAAGAAGTAAGCCTCCTTCTCAGAGAGAGCTTTTCAAACTCCAGTTCTGTTTCAGCTTCTTATTATCCTGATCAGAGCTTTCTGTACTTTATATACATCCATCTTCCTTTAAAAAAAAAATTGTGGCTCATAGAGTTGAGTACAATCCTCCACAACGTTTTGGAGAACAAACATATTATTTTCTGTAATTTGGACACTGTCCTTGATCATGCGCATCACCAAATTTTTCATAAGTTTGTAGTCTACTAAACAATCCAACCCCAGCTTTTTCAGGTGCTATGCTAGTAAATGAGGAGGTCTCTCCTGTTGTGGTTTTGCTCCATTATTTGTTGGTTTGTTCTTTAACAGGGATAAATAAGAGTTCCAGGGACCATCCCTGGCACTGACACCAGTTAGCTACATAATCCTGGGAAGGTTGCATAGTCTCTCTGGGCTTCCCTCCTTTTCGGCAGGATTCTTTCCACTCTGATGTTTCTTTTAGTGTGTGGGAGCCTCATTCCTGAACAGGTCTTGGGCTCTCTGCACCTCTCAGTCTTCCTAGAGAAGAATGATTTACAGTAATCTGGTGGGTGTTTGGAAGGAGATGATGGTCAACTATAGCTCAATGCCCTTTCTCCTCTTTCTTTGGGGCAAGTGACCTGCAGAACGCATGTGCCATGTGGCCTGCTCTCCCTGGGCAGTAAGTTTTGTAAGGGGTTTGAGCCCCCGGGGAGGCCTGCATGAGTGCAGCGGGATTCTGCACGGGAAGGCCCCACTTGCCTGCAGATTGAAGCCAGTTTCTTTATTATCTTTTTCAGTAATAAGGTGCTATGTCATTGTCTAATTTTGAACTGGTTCAGCACACAGTGCTATTTCGTGGGCTTTCACAAATAATGGATGACTAATATTCATTTCCTAAAATTCCTTGTCCCTAGGAATATGACTTTGCATTTATCCCATTAAATGTCTTTAAGTTTGTTTCAGCCCATTCTTCATTACAGCCACAATTAACATTAATTGGTACCCAGGGGTCTGGAGGAGTTAATTCATGTCCTTAACCAATTAGCTAACTCTAAGGAAGTGATGTTGGTCCTGCAGTACATTCTAGAAAAAGAATGCAATATGCTGGAATGTTGCCACATTATTATTCTCAATGTTATTCTCTTATTATGCTATTCTCAATGCCATTTTACAATTACATGGAAGCTCCCATTAGTAAAATGCCATTTCTCAGGGAGGCTCAAATTCAGATCTGCTCTGTATTCAATTCCACTTATTATAACTAATGTCACAGAAGATTATATGCTACACATTTGACGTATCCTTTGCAAAGTATGTCCATGGTGCCTGTCATGTAACAAATGCCGAAGTTAATTATATACATCAATGGTGGTGACATGTCAAAGTGTTAGTAGTTTATATTTGCCAAGTGCTGTATGTGATGCAAGGAGCTCTTTATTTAGCAGTAATTATTTCTGACCTATCTACCTAAAAGAGTTAGAAATATCAAATTAAATAACTGCTCCAATGCTTATTTGGGTTAAAATAATGCAATTACAGATCATTTTTAACTGTTTTAAAGATAAAATTTAACTCTGAAGTTGCTCATGGATATACTAAATATTTCTTTTACTCAGATATCATACTGAGGTGCTTTGATTCGAGCATCTATTATTATTATAATTACTATCAATAGTGATAGTAAAACCTCACCTAGATAATTCCATCTAATGGAGAAAATGTCACCTTGATTTAACTGGAAATGCCTTCAAGGACCCAAAGTTCTAGAGACCTTTAGTGAGGGGATAGAAATTAATGAAAAGTTCCAAATGTGAATCAAGATTGAAAAGCATGTTCTTAAGTCAACTCTGTGTGACTTGGTCACCTTTCCTCAAATCAGTAGGTTGTAAGAAGTGGAATTTTCATAATTCTGGATATGATAGCATATTTAAAGCACTTGTGATGCACCCCAGTTGGCACTAATAGGAATCATTCCAGTTTTAATTCAGGGAACAATAGAGAGATGTGGACGAGAATGAATTGCAGAGTTCTGGCCCCTCCTGTGCCTTTCTCCTATTTCCTAATGTGTCTTCTCTCTGGTCCTACTATATTCTACTTCTGCACCGTTGAAGAGCCTGAGTGGAAATGCCTGTCTTTTATGGTAATCTGAGAATGACTATCCTTAAAAAAAAAAAAAAATCCCTGAAGCATTTGAATTTTTTAACAGGATATTTGTGAATGCAAAGCAACTGCTATTCATAGGATATCTGGCTAGATGACAAGGCAAATTTCAAAGATCCAGGTAGTGAGGGAGAAAGAGTTGGAGATTTTGCAGACTGCCTTGTTGGCAGTTCCTCATCCTGTTGCTGCTTGTTACTGCTTCTTCTCTTCCTCCCCTTCAAACCTCACAGTTTTTCTAGTATTCCTAGGATTATTTTATTCACCCTGGCTCTCTGGCAACTACAGGAGAGATGTCTGGATGAGGTGAGGAACAGAGGGTGGAGCTTAGTGATGTGGCTCCTTGTGTGGACTGGAAGTCAGCTGTGCCATATTTCTGTGGACTTCGGTGGTTTTTAAAGGCCCAAAACTGCTATCGTCAGAATAATTTTTTTGCAGTCCTATTTATAATTTTAATTTACCATGTACATTTTTCTTCCTTCCTTTTTCTGGCTTTAAGCAACATGAATTTATTATCTCATAGTTTCTCTGGGTCTTTCCTGCCCTTTTTAGAAGAGAGGGCCAAGTTAAATTATACCCAGCAATTACCCTCATTATAAATTCAGAACCAATCTCCAATTATGAGCAATCCAAAACACAGGCAAGTAAAACATAATTCACAATCTTCAGTTTCTAAGGTGCTGTGCTTGAGGAATAAGGAATAAATAACAAACTGAGTTTGGCTTTAAGGATGGACAGATATGCACACACTCCTGTGTGCCGTTCTGTTTCTCTTCCATTGTGTCGCCATCATCTCTCTGAATGGTAAGGCTGCTGGATTCTGTTGAAATGCCTTTTACATCCATCTCCTCTTCATGCCTACTCCCTGAATCAGTCCTGAGCGTGCACAATGGCTCCTGTCTGCTGGCTTACTCTGATCCATCCTCCCACATTGCATTAGAGTGCTCTTTCTAAAACACAGACCTTCTAAACGCAGATCTCACCAAGGCATTTGTCCACTTGAAACTCTTGATGGCTTATTATCACCCTATGAGTACATTTGAGCACAATAAACAAAGCCCCTTTAGAATCTTGCTGAGCCCATCTCTCAAGATTTGCCTCCATTCCTTCTCCCCCACAGATTCCTCACTGTGCGCTTCCTTCTCCTATTCCCTGACCTGCCTTTCCCTCTGCCTGGAATTCCTCTTTTACTTGGGGCCACTGAGCTGCCCCCTCTGAAGCAGAAATATTCCCTCTGTTCCCTTATACTTTATGTAATACTAACCACTGCAATTTTTATGACGTCTAACTTATTCTTGTAGTTATTTTTGTTTGCTTCTCTATATTCCAACCTAAGAAATGAGCTCTATCAAGGCAGGGACTTCATTGTTCTGGAACAGAAAAGATGCACAAAATATCAAGATCAAATATCGAGAAATGTCGAGATTGAGTTGAGTCAATTTAAGTAAAACAGAACAGGCAGGAGTAGTCATCTAGAAATAACTCACTAAAATCTTAATAAATTAAACTGTTTACAGCACACAAACAAAACATCTCTCCCATGTCTTCCAATTAGAGCCTTATATTCAGGAAATTGGAGAACACAGCAATTTAGGCATAAAAATAGAAAATAACTTTTTATAATATTTTACACCAATGAAAATGATAAAACTATTATTTGTTTGATGTCTATTCACCATGGCATTTCTTATATGATGCAAGAGGCCAGGTGCACAAAAATTTGTGCACTTGGGGAGGAGGGTCCCTCAGCCCGACCTGTGCCCTCCCGCAGTCTGGGACCCCTCAGAGAATGTCCACCTGCCCTGGGGATCGGGCCTAAGCTGGCAGTCAGACATCCCTCTGGCAGCCTGGAAGCCCTTGGGGGATGTCCACTTGCCAGCAGGGAGCAGGCCTAAGCTGCAGTCAGACATCCTTGGCTCTGCTGAGGAGGCAGGAGAGGCTCCCGCCACTGCCGCTGTACTGGCAGCCATCAGCCTGGCTTGTGGCTGAGCAGAGCTCCCCCTGTGGGAGCATACTGACCACCAGGGGGCAGCTCCTGCATTGAGCATCTGCCCCCTGGTGGTCAGTGTGTGTCATAGTGATCAGTTATTCCCAATGGTTCTGCTGTTAGGGTCAATTTGCATTTTACCCTTTTATTATATAGGATTGCATTAATTTATATAGTCTACCATTGAGCATCCACTATGTAGTAAGACTTGTATTGTCATGCAAAAGAAAGTGAAAGACCTGTCACATCTTCATGGTCTCGTGGATAGGGTACTAATCTCTTCTATAGGAGGAGCAGGTCCAGATTCCAGCAAGGATGCCAAGTAGTTCTTTTTTCTGGTTTGTAGTATTAAAAGTCTAAAATATTGTTTAGTCTATTTTCAGAAAGTGTTTTATGTAGAGGCTTGTTTGTCATACTCTTCTTTCTAACAAACCTCAACTGAGCTCCTATTTTACACAAGTCAGAGTGTTGGAGGCTCTTGCAACAAATGGACCCAGTTCTTGCTCTGCAGAAGTGGATACTGTGTGGGGCTGTCTGTTGTAATTGCTTAAGAAGACGCTAACACATGCTGGGGGCAAGGGGGAGGGTGAGGTTATGGGGGTTAAGTAACATCTTCAGAGTAGTCGTAGGTTGATTTATGCTTGCCTTGGAAAGGCTGGGCTCTTCATACAGTACTGGCGCTCTCTGCCTGTGCGTTTTCTTTTGTACATGTTTTTCCACTTTACAATGAATGTGGGTAATATTGTCTAGTCTGAAGGTACAGAGACCATCTGGGTGGGGGTGGCTTGGCTAGTTTTCCAGGTAAGACCTCATAGGTAGATCTTAGCCGTGGTGAAATCACCAGACTCCCTAATCTTAGCTTTGTGACCTGGGCTCTTCACTTTCTCAGCCTGCCAAGTCTTCTGACTGCGTGATCCGACGTAAACTAACAACACTGGCCAAAGGATCCATTTATGATGGGGGCTGCTCTTTCACGGTGACATGTTCACATCTGCCCTCCAGGAAGGTCTTCCTGGTTTCCAAATATCTGAAAGCCATTGTGGACATAAGTCAGTTGGTTGCTCTTTAAGCAGAAAGCCAGAGCAGAGGGAAGTTTATAGATGGTTGGACGTCTCAGGAAACAGTCATTTCTAACTCAGAGCAGAATTCTGCCCTGTAGTAGCATTTCCTTAGGGTTAGTATTTTCTCCTCTGGACAGTGTTAGATGGGCATTGCCAACTTCAGTTGCCCTAATCCCTATTTCCATATATTTATGTAGACCACCCTCTCATATTGCAACATTCTTTATTAAGAGAAGTTAGTATCACACAGATAAATTCTTCTTGTTTGAGGGCAAAAATCCTTATTGATTTATTTTTCAATTTGGTGACCTTTGAATAATGTATTGCTTTTTATTTTTAAATCAAGCCATTTTCTTACCCCCCTTCCTTACTCACACCATACTGTCTTCATATACATGGTTTTCTCTGAATGGGGCAAATCAGACAGCTCTATGACATAAGTTATTTTTAAAACTTGCATTTTGCTTACTAAGATAGCTGTAAAAACACTTCCGGGGAAAATTAAGAAATAACATAGCACTATTCCACGCAAGCCTTTACCTGGACTTGAGACATTTATATTTTGCTCCTATATTGGTTTGTTCTCCATAAAACTCCCTTATGAAACCCAGAAGAGATCTTTAGACCACAAACACAGTTGTGTCAGATGGCTATTCAAGTTCTTAATATCTTTTTTCCTTCGGGGTGTACTTTCCCAGACGCCATCCGCTGACTTCCTTATTAACTTGATCTTTAAGTGCCCTTATATTTATTTGGCTTATATCCATGGCTAAAGGCCATGCTCTCCGTTTGCAGTTTGTGCTCAACTGATCAAAACCTTCTAAAAATTTTTCTTGTTTATCATGGATATTCACCTATTCCTCATCTATAATGCAAACATAATACCAGTACTAACTTCTATTAGATTTTTTTATCCACTGGTTCAGTCTCATATTACTTTCAGGCTCCCAACCATCTATATTCTTTAGTTCCGAAGGTAAGTCGTTCGTGTTGTATTCTAGGAGTTCAAGAAACTCTTATTATCAAGTGAGAATGATGGAAAAACCTCCCAAAATTTTAACTTATGCTCCTCCTCCACAGCCCCGGGGAATTTCAGAGTGGCATTGTAGCAGATGCTGTCAGGGTCTCACCCAGATTCCTCCCCCTGCCACTTCAGCTCATTCTAGTCCACTTTCAGCTGCCAGTGTCTGCACCTATTTGCCTGAGGGCTTTTTCAGAGCCATGCTCTCTGCCCAGATTCAAAGGAGCAGGTCAGAAGGAAGGAACGGAGAATATCCCTAAATACCCTCAGCCAACGCCTGAGTGTATTACAGTTCCTCCCGGTTCCTGGCACCACTAAGCTCCAGTTGCCCACAGTGCTAGCTGGCTCGGCAACACAACCTTGACTGCTCCCTTCCTTTCCCTGGCCCACCTCCTCATTCCCTACCAGTGCTTTCTGCACCTCACAAATAAACTGCTTGTACTTGACTCCCTGCCTCAGGGTTTTCTTCTGAGCTCAAGGTGTGATGCGATGAGAAGGGGAAACTTCCTAGCTGTAGGACCAATCAATATCCAGAAGCTGGTGAACTATAATATAGGACACAGTGCCTGGGACATAATAATAATTGTTTTATGAATGCTTTCCGAGATATTTTCACATGTGTTCTCCCACTCAAGGAGTGACAATCCATAGGGAGAGGCTGACATATAAACCACGAGACTTTAATACACTGTAGTGAGTGCTATAAGGGAGGTGTGAGGAATTTTCTGTGGGAGAATAGAGGTGAGCCAACCGTTTATCAGGATGGGATTGGAGGTGAAGGAGTAGTTTCAGAGAATGTTCTATTGGTGGAGTGACATTAGATAGGGAAGCTGGAAAAGAGCATTTCAAGAGGAAGAACGAGAGAGAGAGAGAGACAGAGAGAGAGAGAGAGAGAGAGAGAGAGAGAGAGAGAGAGAGAGAGAGAGAGAGAGAGAGAGAGAGAGAAACTGTGAATACTGCCACAGTGAGGAAACAATGAACAGGAGCCTGGGTGTTTGGGGAGCAGTGACTGGCATGAGATGGGGGGAGGCTTCAAATGCCATGCTGATGCAAGTTGGCCTCTTCCTGAAAGTGATAGAGTGACATCAAAGGTTATTAAGCAAAGGAGTGACAAGATAAGCTCTCTGTATTAGAAAATCTTATTTACAGATTTATGTGGAATAAATACAGATACTTCAGGCTATTTATTTTGGAGCTCAGTTTATAGATGGGGCAGGAGAAGGTGGTTAAGCATGTGGATGTCTTTATTGAATCCCAGTCTACTAATGATGTGATACCAATCATGTCACTTACTAATCATATGATACAAATAGCTAACATTTATTGAGCCTACTAAGTGCCCGGCACAGTTCTGAATGCTTTGCATGTACTAAATCATTAAGTCCTGTGTCCTTCAGAGTCTTCATCTATATAATGGAAATAATATTATTTCATGTCAAAAAATATTATTTTATGACAATATTTCATGTGGCTGCCTTGCAGAATAATCGCATAGATAATTTTATTTGTGTAAACTTCTTAGAACAGTGCCTTAAAACATAGGCAGCTGGCAATGAATAAATGCTCTTGTTACTGTACTCCCCCCTGTTCTCAGAAGAGCTCATATGAAGGGGAATCTATGGTTTTCTGAGCTCCCCTATGTCTGAGTTCAGGCGTTACTGAATGGGAGCCCTGACAGGCACCTGCCCGAGGTGAAGGATGGGTAGGAGGCTAATGTGGTGCAAGGGCACATAGCCTTCCTTCCCTTATGGGGCTCCAAGAACTCTGTCCTCTGAAAAAGCAATGTTCCTCTGGAGCAGAGCCTGTGCAGAGCTGTCCTTCAGTGGAGGTGCTGAAGAAGCTAGGATACGTTCTTCAACAGCCAAGGCACCTAGGCAGGGTTTGAAGTGCTCGAATCTGGGAGAAAAAAAGAAGCATAAAATGGCAGTGAGCCCCAGGACCAGAATTTGGAGCAATGTCTGCTGGTGTGTCTGACTGCACAGAGCTTCTGCTCCACTGTCTGTGCAGCCTGCAGTGAGCAACCAGGACGTGGCCCAGCAGAGAGGAAGAGTCACATGGCTTTGATTATCTGAAAAAAGGGTTGCTGAGCTTCCTTCTGGAGGGACCTGATCCCTGTAGCTTCAGGTTCTAGTTATGAATGCCTCATTCAAATCAGGTATGACCCTTTAGGGGCAGTGGAGACTGTGGAGTGAAAAGTCATTAAGTTTCTTATCCAGTCAGCTGATCAAAGTGCAGACTCAGAACTATGAGTGTGGGCTGTAGCCACCCAGGACAAATTTGGTTTAGAACTCAACTTTCAGAATTCTGGCAACAAATGAGTTATGGGAAGAGAGGTGCAGTGATACTTTGACTTACCTTTTATACTCATGGTTTGAAGTAATTGTAATTCCTTCAGAAAAGCACTGCTTGCTTCTATGTATCCTTCTTGATTTTTATCTTTTTCACTGACTCTTCCAACCTGAAGCAAGCAGAAGAGGTGGAACTCAACTTTCTCAATAAAACATGATAAACTTGAGTCTTAAGATATTTCATGCTCACAAAGAACAGTTGGACCATTTTCTGGTTTCCTTAAAGCAATGGTAGAAGACTATTTATTATTGATTGTGTCCATATCTATTGATAATTTCCGTACATATCCTTGCCGTGCATGTGTGTGTGTGTGTGTGTGTATACCTTTGATATCATATGTATGCTGGTCTGAAACCTGTTCACTTTTTTTGAATAGTACACTATATTTAAAACTACTTTTCATATTCACCTAACTTTAAATCTAAAAAGCAAAGGTATGAGACATAATTTTGCAATTTGTGCTCCCTTGTGTCATGTAGGCAATAAATAGCATTTTCATTTATGTGCTCTAATCCTACTTTTTAAATTCAAATTTAAGTATTTTTAAAAATAATAGAAATAAAAAACTTTTTATTATTTGCTTTCTTCATAACAAAGTACAATAAAAGAGAATTCACTTGTGTGAGCAGCCTGGAAATTAAATTACCACTTTTTACTACCCATAGGGTTAACATTTGTATTATTTTAGGTAAAATCTAAAACATTAAGCAGGTTAAGTATCAACTTAGGAAATAATATTATCAGTGAAGTAAGAAGCATACTTTAGAACCTCCCATGCTAATTATATCAGTTATACCAAGTTACAAAAATAAAAGTGATTCAAATTCTTACCACACAGCATCGGAAACCATCTGACTCTCCCTTTTGTCCATCTGGGGAACATTTCTAAGTCCTACTAACAATTATATAGGAGCAGCCTTACAAACATCGACAATAAAATGTTTGTTATAACATCTATTTAACAAGAGGTGACTCTGTGAGTTTATGTTTTAAAAACATACACTTATGCATCTTACGGCCTTGCTACTCGAAGTGTGGGCCCTGGACCAGCAGTATACTGGGAGCTTGTTAGAAATGCAGGATCTCGGACCCTATTCTAGATCTTTTGAATCCCAATCTACATTTTAACAACATCCTTACTCACTCATATGCACATTACAGTTTGAAGGGGTTGCTTTGGGGAGATAAAATATATACGGAAAGAAGATTTGTTCAAGGCTATTCCTATCTAATTGTTTATAGGTCTTAGAAATGCTCCCACATGGGCAAAGAGTCAGGTGGTCTCTTCCCTCTTTACCATATGGATTCTCAAAATACTGAGAGGTCTTCTGTCTCATGTGGAGGTATCAGACCTCCTTGGCTTGATTCCTGTCTTTACCATTACAATTTCTCTATAACCTCAGTTTCTCTACCTGTATAAAAAGAATGATAGTAATTCATACGGTTATAAAGATTAAATTAATTAATATTTATAAAGATACTAGAACTTTAGTGAATGTTAAAAAATAATTCATTGTATTATTATCAAGGTCTGAGTTTTATAAGCCCTTATCTTAAAATTTCAAGTCCTCCTCTAAGGCTGTTGTTGATGGCAATTAAGGCTGCTCAACTCAGAGAGCCTGAGATGGATGGCAAGTCTAGGCCTGGCATAGGACTGTCAGTTAGTAGCTTAGTACCCAAGTGTAATGATCCTGGGATATTAATTATTGTCCTCTTTTACTAAATTCCATCTATTAAAAGGGACAGGTGGAAATCTTGGCTTCCTCCATTGCCGGGGCAACACACACCTCACTATAGCTCCCTGGCTGCTGCTATCTTTGTGACGGAGTGAGGGTTAATTTGCATATTACTCTTTTTGCCTGGGCAGAAGACCCCCAAGCCCCTCTGATCACTGGCTTCACAGAGCCCAAGCCTCTGCCATCACTGGCTCTGCCCTTGCCCCACTGGCAGCCTCTGGCCAAGGCTGAAGGAGGCCTGGACAGGAGACCCCCATACCCCTGCATTGCTGGCTCCACCTGTGCCCAGACCCCTGTGATTACAGGCTCCACCCCTGCCCCTCTGATCACTGACTCTGCCCCTGCCCAAGCCCTGAGATCACCAGCCTTTCCCCTTCCCAGGCCTGAGTCCTCTGGCCCAGGCCTTATGCCTGGGTAGGGCACCCTCATACCCCTCTGATCACCGGCTCTGCCCCTGCCCCCTCCGATCACCGGCTCCATCCTTGCCCATTCCTGAGGCCTCTGGGGAAGGCCTCTGGCCTGGGCAGGGGACCCCCAGCCCCCTCTGATTGCCTGTTCCACCCCTCGGGCCCCCCGCCTCCCCCACCACCTGTCTGGCTAACAGGCCTGACCGCTTCAGTGGTGGGGCTGAGCCTGACTGGGTGCCACCATCTTGTGGCTATGGGGGAAGCCATCTTTGTGATGGAGTGATGCCTAATTTGCATATTACTCTTTTATTAGATAGGAAGTTGATGTCACTAATAGAATAAATTGTGACACCTCTTGATTCCCTCTTTACCTCCCATAAATAACTGTTTTAAATAGAGTTAAGATGATAGACTGAGTGAAATGTAAATGGCAGGGACCAGTTTTCATTCTTCACCAACCATTTATAAGAAAGAAATGTGGCCTGGCCAGTGTGGCTCACTGGCTAAGAAGCGACTTTTGCACTGGCTGGTTACAGTTTGATTCCTGGTCAGGGCACATGCCTGGGTTGCTTGCTCAATCCCCAGTGGGGGTGGGGTGTGCAGGAGTCAGAAATCAATGATTCTCTCTCATCATTGATGTTTCTATATGAAATTATTTTATTAAAAAACTTAAAAATGAGAGAAAACTATAGAACTAAACTTTTACTAGCATTGTTGTTATGGTTATTATCATTCAGGTCGATAATTCCTTGTCTAAAATCCTGGGAGCTAAATTTATGTCAGAGGTCAGAATTTTTGGAACAAAATATTGGTATGTGTTGTTGCCTCAAATGCAGCAACTCTTAGTCACTTTTTGGAGACACACTCTGTTCTTTATATGCAACTAAATCTTGCCTTGGGCATGACCTATGAGAAACATTCAGATATGAAAATACAATATGAGGCTTAGCTTGAACTTTGGTATCATGAAATAAAATGCTTTCAAATGCCTGCACTTGGCAAAAACAAACAAAAAAAGTACGTGGAAGGTGTTGAAAAGAATAGTCATTTATGTATAGTAACTCAATAATTTGAACTTGAAATTTCCCCAAGAGTTTTAGGAAGAATAGTACATAATCTATATCTATAAAAGGCTAAGTGACTGTCTATCTATCCAACTGACCGACGGGCTGGTACATATGAAACACACTGGCAATTTAAAAATAAACACTGATTCAAGCATACGAGATACATATTAAGCTCTCAGAATGGATATTATTGAAATCCCCTGTGAAATGATTTGTAATGGATCTATTATTGAAGCTACCTTTGGAAATAGTATATCTATAGATAATATTAAAAATATACCTAAACGTGCGATTATTTGTCCTAAAAATGAGCATGTTCGTAAATTAAATGAAGAAATTTTGAATATACTCAATGGAGATTTTCACACCTATTTGGGTGATAATTCCATCGAATCAACGGAGAACGCTGAAAAGGAAAAGTTCCCTATCGAATTTCTTAATATTATCACTCCTTCAGGAATGCCATGTCATAAATTAAAATGGAAAGACCGTCAAACCTCAGAGGGAAGGTAGGAGAGGGTGGGAGTAAGAAGGACAGATCAACCAAAGGACTTGTATGCATGCATATAAGCCTAACCAATGGACACAGACACCAGGGGGTGTGAGGGCAGGAGTGGGGTAGTGGGGGGGGGTGCGTAAGAGGGGATAAGAACACATATATAATACCTTAATCAATAAAGAAAAAGAAAAGAACAAATCATTAAAAGTTGGTTATCGTATCCCAGCACCATCATCTTTCAAATAAGCAGGACAAAAAATCCCAGAAATGATTTTTTTCTAACTTTTATAGTGAGATAAGGACAAAATAAAAAGACTTATCTATCTTTGAAAATAACCTTATACTTATCCCAGTAGGTGCTTCATGAATTAAATGGTCTTGAGCCTAGAAAAGAAAAAGAAAGAAAGTAGGTGCAATTGTCATGCTACTGAGAAATCTTAATAGTAAATGGGGTCTTTGTAATGGTACTAGATTTACTATCACAAGATTGTGACCTAACGTAATCTGTGATGCCAGCATTTGCAATGACTATTAATAAATCAAAAGGACAAACTATAGATAGAATAGGAATATTCCTACCTGAATCTGTTTTCGCACATTCCCAGTTATATGTTGCTTTCTCTCAAGTTCAAAGAGCATGTGATGTTAAAGCTAAAGTTGTAAATACTTTATCATAAGGGAAGGAAATTAGTCAAGCACTCTGAAAGTGTTTTTACTCTTAATGTGGTATATAGGGAGATATTAGAATAACTTTAATCAATTTATCAGTCATTGTTTTTATCAATGTTGTTTCTATATCATCTTTTTGTTGTTTTTATAACAGTTCTTTATTGTTGTTATATCATGTTGTTATTGTTCATTTATTAATAAATTTATATATTAGTTTCATATACATTTTACAAATTTTCTTTCATCTTTGACACTTCTATTATAGAGAAAGGGTGACTAGTGATATTAAAATATTTCTTCTAGTTAATTTCCTTTCAATGTGCATGAATCTATGCACTGGGTCACTAGTTTTTAGATAACGGTTGCCAAACAAGGGAACTTTAAGTACTCAGATTTTCAGAAAGTTCATGCATAAAGTAAAGTGTTATAATATAGTTTTAAATTTTCAATTTTAAGTTACTTGTACTCCTGTACAAAAAAACAACAACACACACATACCATTTGTAAATAGGCATTCCATTGATGTTATCTAATCTAATGAAAGAGTAATATGCAAATTGACCCTCACTCCATTACACCCAAGCCACGCCCACCAGCCAAGCCATGCCCACCAGCAAATCAGAGTGGCTGTATGCAAATTAACCAGGCCACGAAGGCGGCTGGCAGCCACAGAGCCAGAGCAAACAGGAGGCTTCCATTGAAACTGCCTGCCTAGGCCGGCTGAGCCTCTGCTCAAGGCAAGAATGTTTCTATTATAGAAGCCACAGAGCTGAAGCAAACAGGAGGCTTTGTTGCCTGCCCAGGCCTCTGCTCAAGGCAACAAAGTTTCAATTATAGAAGATAAATAAACCTCAGAAACCTGATTCCAGCCAGCCTCACTGGGACATTGGGTCAATGCAAGCTATGGGCAGCCTGAAAACAGCCCTCAGCCCCTCACCCAGACTGACCACACCCCCATGGGGTGAGGGTTCCCACTGGGGTGCTTGGCCAGCCTGCAAATAGCCATCAGCCCCTCACCCAAGCTGGCCAGGCATGCCAGCAGGTGGACATCCCCTGAGGGGTCCCAAACTGCAAGAGGGCACAGGCCGGGATGAGGCACTCCCACCCCCACCGAGTGCACAAATTTTTGTGCACCGGGCCCTTAGTTTTTAATATAATTTATGATGGGTGTATAGTTTTCAGGCACTTTTATAATGTTTAGGAATCCTTGACTTGGGAAGGTACAGGATTTGGGAACTGTCTACAGCCATTTGCACTTACCACAATCACTGATAATCCAACTGAGCTTAATTTCAGTTCATGAATCTTGAGTTGTTCAGGATAAAGTTAAATAATTCAGGATGCCTGCAGTATGTCATTTTTTGGTGTGTAAGATTCAAAAGTGAGTCAAGTGAATTTCAAGATATTATAGTTAATAGCCAAGAAAAGTAACACTTCAATTCATCTCAGGCTTAGAAATTTAAAAGGATTCTCATGAAGTCATATCCGCACAGAGGAGAAAGTCACAGAATTAAATCATCAATCAAACCTTGGGAAGAAAAGAGATATTATCCACTTGGTATCATTATAAGTTTTAAATGAGTACTGTGTGTGCTTGCAAATGAAAGTCTGGCTGTCAGAGCTACTGATGGACAATGGGAGTTGTCTCATTGCTGCCTCAAGAGAATGTTCATAATTCTTAGGAATGATGCACAGAATGAACTGTTTTCTCTGAGCTGTCCTTTGACATGAGAATGATCAGTTATCTTGTGTGATGGGCTCTAGGCAGTGTCCCTTTTGGGGTTTCCATATTGTTATTTGAAAATTGCAACCATTATAGATGAGAATGGTAATGTTTGACAGTTTTGATATTATTGATAAATATAAAAATTAACTTCTAACAAGAAAGAACAAAAGTAATACATTAGAAGTCTATATAAAATATAATGTTTCTTTCTCATTTATTCATCTATCATCTGGGCAAGTTTTTTAGTCTCAAGATACTGAAAATAATGCTAATGATTTAGTAAAATTTCATTACAATGACTTTAAGTAGTTTTCCATTTTCCTGGGGCAATCAAAGTGCTCAGAGAAAACAAGTTCAGTTAGTTATAAATTCGCCTATTTTCTCTCTGATAGATTCCCCCCCCTCTCTCTCCAACTAATACCATGATGATTTCACAAGAAATGAGTCTGTCAAATATTAGCCATGTTAGTCAGAAAATCTCTAAATGGTAACATTTCCTCATTATTATTAAGACTTGTTTCTCTCTAAATGATCAAATAATGTGACAATAAAGCTGTTATATTACTGAATGTAGCAAGATATTCTCTTGAACAAGAAGGGTAGTTTTTGAGGAGAAATTGCATCTAAGACATTGGTACTTTATTACCTTTTAACACTCTGAGACAGTTATTTGCTATGTAATACCTAGTGAATGGATTACAGATGTTCCAGAATGACATATTGTATCTGGTTTATCAGTTTCAATATTCAGTGCATTTTAAAAATGTATACATGTATTTTTAAAACATTTTATTATGAAAAATTCAAACTCACAGGATTAGAGAGAAAGGTTCAGTGAACATCCAGGCATTCATCCCCCAGCAACAAAACCATCAATTCATGGCTAACTCAACCTCACTCCCTGCCCCCCTCCCTCATGGAAGTATTATGATCAAATTGCAGATAGCATTTAATTTCACCTGTGAAAAAGCCAGCATTATCTCTAAAATATAAGAATACTATTTAAAAAAAACATGTAACTCCTATGTAGCCATTACCTTAAAGAGTAATAATATTCGGAAAGCTAAAATTAAAAAAAAGATTGATAAGCATTGACGCAACTGGAACTCTCATACATTGCTGTTGGGAGTATAAAATGGCATAATTATTTTGCAGCTTCTTATAAAGCTAAATATATATCTATACTATCACCTAGCAATTTTGTTTCTAGGAATTTATACCCAAAGAAACAAAAGCTTACATGTACCAAAAGACTTGTGCAAGAATGTTTATAATTTTTATTCATTAGATCCCAAACTGGGAACCACCCAAGTGTCCATGAACAGGAGAATGGATTTTTAAAAAGTGATATTTTCATGCAATTAAATGAAATCTGTATATATAAAAGCCTAAGTGACCCTTCAGCTGTTCAACCATTTCACCATTCAACCGGTAGCTGTGATGCACACTGACCACCAGGGGGCGGATGCTCCAACCCGTAGGTTAGCTTGCTGCTGGGGTCTGGCCAATTGAAACTGGGCCAGACAGGCTGGACACACCCTGGATCCCTCTCGTGGTCCCTCCCCAGCCCCAAGCATGCACTGGTGGGGTCCCTTGGCCTGGCCTGTGCCCTCTCATAATCCGGGACCCCTCAAGAAAGTTGGAGAACCAGTTTCAGCCAGATGTCCACAGGCCAGGCTGAGGGACCCCACCAGTGCATGAATCCATGCACCAGACAGGCCTCTAGTTGAGCAATAAACAGAAATGAAGTACTAATATATGCAATAATGTAGGTAGAGCACAGGAGGTTTATCTCGGTGCAGTGGCTGATGCAATGCTGTGAGCGCACTCCAGCAATTCAATCTTTCTGGCAAACCAGAAAGATGGCAACGCCCACCTGAGCCCCTCCTAAAGCCGCCTACACAGTACCCTGACCTTTATCCTCATTGGCTCCCTAAGAAGACCTGGTGTTCCATGATTGGCTATCTTCGCTAATATATACTGCCGCACTTCCTCAATAAAATTAGACCCGCGTCACAGAACCTGGTCTCCGGAGTCGTGCATGCAAGCGTCCTAGCGCTAGGGGCTCTGTCGTCCTCACCCCTGGGAAATCCCCTGCTTCACAATAACATGAATAGATCTCAAAAACATTATCTTGGTATATACCCATTAGAATGGCTGTCATCAAGAAGACAATATCATATATGGAAAACTGAAAATCCTCATGCATTGCTGGTGAGAATGTAACATGATGTAGCCACTTTAGAAAATAGTTTAACCTTTCCTTTAAAAGTTAAACTTCAATGTGCCATATGACCCAATAATTCATCTCCTACTTATCTACCCAAGCTAAATGAAAACATATGTGGGAACAAAAACTCACTTATGAGTGTTCATAGCAGCATTTTCCATTCGAGCCAAAAAACAGAAACAACCCAAAATGCTCATCCAAAGATGACTGGATAAACAAAATATGGTACAATGAAATATTCAGCTAATAAGAGGGAATGAAGTACAGATCTATGCTACAACATGAACCTCAAAAATATGCTAAGTAAAAGAAGACAGATACTTATTGTATGGCTCAATTTACATGAATTGTCCAGAAAAGGGAAATATGTGGAGAAAGAAAATAGGTTAATAGTTGCCTGGCTGCGGAAATGGGGATTACCGGAAAATGAGTATGAGGGATCTAATTGGGTTAATGAAATCAGATTAGATGATGGCTGCACATCTTGGCAGATTTACGCAAAGTCATTCAATTGTACACTTAGAATGGGTCAATTTAATGAGTACATTATTGTGTGACTCCTTTTGTACGAACCCCGAGAAAGGCAAAATTGATCTATGGCGTTAGCAGCCAGGAATTGATGTCCGACGTCAAGAGTTGGGGTTCAGTGAGTGGAAAGGAGCGGGAGGGAACTTTCTGAGGGACTGAAATTTTCAGTATCGACAGCTACATCTGTATTAGTGTCTTTGTGCCCTCTCATAATCCGGGACCCTTCAAGGAAGCTGGAGACCCAGTTTCAGCCAGATGCCCACAGGCCAGGCTGAGGGCCCCCCGGTGATTGTTAGCCATATTGTTAAAGTGGATACAATTGTTAAAACTTGTCATACTGAACACCTGAGATCTGTGAATTTTATTGTATGAAAAGTTCACATTTATTAAAAACGTAACAGTAATCTCTTAATAACATTGAATATCTAGTTATGAAGTGTCTAAATTGTTTATTTATATGTCATTGATTTGTTTGATTTAGTATCTAAATAAATTCCATACATTGCCCTTAACTGGTGTGTCTCTCTTTTTCTTAAGAAAAATAACAAAATTGATTTATAGATAGGGTGTTTTGCATGTGCATTTTATTTACCCTATTTTTCAGTACTTTATTGAGAAATATTTTACTCAAAATAAAATGCAAGTGTTTGGTGTATAGCTCAATGATCTTTTAAATATTTACGTGTATTCCTATTTGGAAAACTAATGTAGTCACATTTAAAACATGTGAAAAAACAACCACAATTACCATTTTGGTGTGTTTCTTTTTATCTTTATTATTTGACAATTTTCCCTTCTTCAGTAAAATAATATATGTAAAGTACAATTATTATTATTATTATTATTACTATTATTATTATTAGGGGACTGGTGCACAAAATTCATGCATGGGTGTGATCCCTAGGCCTGGCCAGTGATAGAAGCGCAAGTGTCTGGCATGGAAGGGCAGGTCCCAGCTGACCTTTGGGCCCTGGGAAGCATCTGGGCCCCTGGCTCCCGCACGCCCTCCTCCCCCTGAAGCACAGTACCTGAGTCCCCACTCAGAGATGCGGTGAGCACAGTCAGATGCCCCGGGCCCCTGGGCTGCCCAGCAGGGCTGCATGGAAGCCAGGCAGGCAGCGGGCTCTCTCCTGGCCGGCCTTGCAGACTGGCTCCTTTGTGAACCCACAGGGAGCTGGACCAGCCCCTGTGGTCTCAGCAGCTATGGCCTGGCTCACCCAGAAGAGGCTGCACAGATGCGGGGCGGGCTCCTCGCAGGTGCCCAGCACCTGAGCATGGGGGCTTCCCTGGCATGTGAGCCCTGGCATCCGGGGGAGGATAGCAGGTGGAGTGAGAGCAAGCCAAGCAGATATCCACATTCTCACTGCACCTCCGTCCCTATCATCCCCGCCCCCAACTAGCTGAGAGGTCACAGCCCTCCGACCCCCATCTGGGCGCTGCAGGAGGTTGGTCGCTACCACCCACCCCCAGATCCCCGTCCCAGCCTGGGGCCCAGCCCCATCAGGTGATCAGGGTGTGCGGACCACTGGTCACCATCTGTGGGGCAATTGGGCCCCCACTTGCGCTCGCCTTGGCCTGGTACCACCCGCTCACCTGCTCCACCATCCCAACATGGTCCACTCTCATTGGGGCCCATCGGGCCTGGCAGCACCTCTACTGCTGCCCACTGCCAGCCTTGTGTCACCAATGCCCACCATGTTCCATGCTGCCCCCTGGTGGTCAGTACATATCATAGTGAGCAGTCAAACTGCCGGTTGAACTCCCTGTTGAACAATTAGCATATTAGGCTTTTATTATGTAGAATTATTGTTATTCCACAAGCATATACTGCCAAGGAAATGCTCAGATTTGTAGCCGTAGATATTAGTAATACAACCATATTGAATTGTGAAGACCCAAGCCTGCTATCCAATGCTACTCTTCCATCGTGTCCACATCTAAGCAATGATTAGGAAAGGGACACGTGTGCAGCAGCACTGTGGACACTTACCTGTATCTATGGATTGATTTCTTTTCTAGGATGTACATAAACCTGTTCAAATTTCCCTGAGAATTGTAAAGATCTCTGGGTTGGATTCAGGAGAAGAGATACTGTATTAGTCCATCCACAGACCCATTCTCACATTCCAGTATAGCCTTCCAGTTGATAGAAGGCTCTCACAGGTCTTTCCTTGGACATTTTTAAGAAAACATATTCAGTTCAGAACTTGAAAATGTCCTAGCATATTTTGTTCTACACTTATTGTAAACCGACTTACTCCATGCACAGGCTTTTTGAAACCGTTTCTATTCAACACGTGAGGCATCGATGTCATTGCCTCTCGTGTAAGTGCCAGGTTTTGTGAGGAAGAAGAGCCTGTTAAATGACTGGGCCCTTGGGGTTGAGTATGAGTTTTACAAGCAGCACTTTTTTTTTCTGGTCTGGAAAAGGTCACACCATTTTAAAGCGTGTGCTCTTCGGGAGAGAGGGTGATGTTCTTTTTCCTGAGATGTAATGAGATGCAATAGATCTGTCAACAAAAATGGCTTTCAGAGGCTGCAAATTCAGTAAAATCAAATCACCGCAAACAAGATTATCCTAAAGTGACTTTTGAATAAAAAGCGATTCTCCTACTTTTTAAACAGCTTTGAAAATAATGCCGAAAGGAAAAAATATAACCAGATGCAACTTAATGTTTTTAAAAGTTTATGTGCGCCTTTTCAAATAATGGTGTGGGAGCAATTGATCATCCACAGGCAAAACCTTGACTTAAACTTTACACCTTATGTAAAAAATTAATTTCAAATTAACCACAGATTTAAATATAAGACATAAAACTTTTAGAAAAAACACACAAAAGAGGATATTCAGAACCTAGGGCTAACTGAAAATCTTTCAGGCATGACACTAAAAACATGATCTATAAAAGGAAAAATTTGATAAGTTGGACCTCATCAGAATTAAAATCTGTGCTCTGTGAAAGACCTTGTGAAGAGGATGAAAAGCCAAGCCATTAACTGGAAGAAAGTATTTGTGAATAGCTATTCAATAAAGGACCTTGTATTTAGAATATATAAAGGACTTTCAAGCCCTGATCGGTTTGGCTCAGTGGATAGAGCACTGGCCTGCGGACTGAAGGGTCCCAGGTTCGAATTTGGTCAAGGGCATGTACCTTGGTGCACGCACATCCCCAGTAGGGGGTGTGCAGGGGGCAGCTGGTCGATGTTTCTCTCTCATTGTTGTTTCTAACTCTCTAATCCCTCTCCCTTCCTCTCTGTAAAAAAAAAAAAAAAAAAATCAATAAAAATATTTTTTTAAAAAGAACTTTAAAAACCCAAGAGTAAAAAAAAAAATTAGTTAGGAAATGGGCAAAAGACATGACCATACATTTCATTGAAGAGGACATACTGATTGCAAATAAGCAGTAAAAAGATGCCCAATATCAATAGCTGTTAAAACCATAATAAGATATCACTATACATATACCCATTAGGATGGCTAAAATAAAACATAATGATAACACCAAGTGCTGGAAAAAATATAGAGAAACTGGATCACTCATTGCTAATGAGAAAGTAATATGGTATATCTACTCTGAAATAGTTTTTCAATCTTTTATAAAATTAAATGAGCCAGCAATTGCATTCTTGGACATTTATCCCAGAGAAGTGGAAACAAAAATCTGTACATAATTGTTTATAGCAGCTTTATTCATAATAGTTAACAGGTGACAACAGGTGAATGGTTAAACAGAATATAATAAAAAGAGATGAACTTTGATACACATAACATGGATAGATCTCAAGGGAATTATGCTAAGTGAAAAAAAAAGCCATTATCCAAAGGTAAATAGTATATGATTATATACACTGAGTGGCCAGATTATTATGACCACCTGACATTTGTAGGCAAATTAGCTATAATTTTGTGCTGAAGTTGCTAGAGGGCCAGACCATTATAAATAGGGAAGCAGGTTGCTTACACCGACAGTAGAAGTGATTTTTTTTCTGAAGATATGGGTAAACAATGTGATTTAACAGACTTTGAACGTGGGATATATATACACACACACTGAGTGGCCAGATTATTATGACCACCTGACGTTTGTAGGATTAGCCATACACTGCATCATATGGGATATGGAAGCTGAAGGCCTGTTCAAACACCTTTGCTGTCTGCAGTTACCAAGATAAAACATCTCCAATTCACACAGGAACACAAGGATTGGACAGTGAGCATTGGAAAAAAGTCATGTGGTCTCATGAATCACATTTCCAGTTGCATCATGCAGATGGCAGAGTGATAATTTGGTAGAAACAGCATGAAAGCATGCACCCCACATGCATGAGTACAATCCTTCAATCGGGTGGGGGCAGTGTTATGGTTTGGGGCATGTTTTCCTGGCATGATTTGAGCCCTTTAATTCATGTGGAACAACATCTGAATAGCCAACATACCTAAGTGTCATTGCTGATCAAGTTCATCCTATCATGTTGATGGTGTATCCCAATGGGGATGGCTTCTTCCAATGAGACAATGTGCTATGCCATGGTGCTCCTACTGTGCAGGAGTGGTTTCAAGAATATGAGGGAGACTTTACCTTGCTTAGGTGGCCCCCACAATCACCAGATCTTAATCCAATTGAGCATTTGTGGGACGAAGTTAAAAGAGCCATCAGGCAGCTGGTTCCACAACCATCAAATCTCACAGAACTGGACAGTGCTATTCATCAGGCATGGTGTCAGATTCCTTGCATCACGTTTCAACATCTCATGGAGTCAATGCCAAGAAGAATCACTGCAATATTGAAGGCAAAAGGTGGCCCAACAAAGTACTGATGGGGTGGTCATAATAATCTGGCCACTCAGTGTATATGTATATACTAGAGGCTTAGTGCACAAAAATTTGTGTACTTGGGCGGGTCCCTCAGCCTGGCCTGTGCCCTCTCACAGTCTGGGAACCCTCAGGGGATGTCCACTTGCCAGCGGGGAGCAAGCCTAAACTGCAGTTGG
>PVJC01022712.1:0-10850 GCA_004026665.1 Murina feae
TAGCATTACCCAGTAATCAATGGTATGGTTTTGCTAGGTGGGTGTTTTGGAATAATGGTACTACAAAGGGAAAAAAAGATTGTGCTAAGAGAAAATTAGATAAGACTATCATAGTATACAACTTAGAAAATAAAATTTAGAGATTGGAAAGGAAACAGAAATGTTAAGAGATAACCTATGGACATAGACATAGAGGGGGGAAAGGCCTGGGGGGGTTGTATATGAGGTGGAAGGGGTCAATGGGAAAAACACATACAACAAAGGGAACATCTGTGGCCAACCTGCATAGTAGGCTCTGCCATGGGCCACAGAAGCTCCCACACACCTAGAGCAGGCCACAAGGTTGGATCCAGGCGGCAAGCAGCTGCCGATGAGCCTCCGAGGTCGCGTGGGCCCGCGATAGCTCCATTCCCAAGCCCGGCTGCAGGGCCGGTGGCCTGGCTTCCGCCCTGCCATGCAGCCAGCCGCTACTGCCCAGAATTGACCACCAGCAAACGCGCAGGCGGAGGCCAGGCCTCCCCCTGTGCATTCGCCAGCGCCATCGCTCCATTCCCAGCCCCGGCTACAGGGCCGGGGGCCTGGCTTCCGCCCGTCCTGCAGCCAGCCACCACTGCTGGGAACCCACCGCCAGCAAATGCTCCATTCCCAGCCCCGGCTGTGCCGGCAAACGCACAGGCGGAAGCCAGGCCTCCACCTGTGTGTTCACCGGCGCCATCGCTCCATTGGACCCAGTGTTTGGGTGGGCTTCTGCCATCTTGGCTGGGCTAATTTGCATACCATTGCTCTGATTGGTGTTGGGCGTCCCGAAGAAACGGTCAATTTTACTATTTCGCTTGTATAGAGTAGATGTGAGGGGGTATATCCTTGTGGTTGTAATTTTCATTTCTTTGATGATTAGTGATGTTGAGCATCTTTTCACGTGCCCATTGGCCATCTGTATGTCCTCTTTGGTCTATTTAGGTCCTTTGATCATTTTTAAATTAGATTGTTTATTTTTTTTGGTGTTGTGTTACCATATTTTCCGGCGTATAAGACGTCTGGGTTTTGAGAAGATTTTCCTGGGTTAAAAAGTCGTCTTATATGCCAGAAAATACAGTATATAAGTTCTTTATACATTTTGGAAATTAACCCCTTATTGGTGAATTTGTTCATCTATTCAGTGGGTTGTCTTTTTATTTTGTTGATGGTTTTGTTTGCTGTGTAAAAACTTTTTAGTTTGATGTAGTCCCATTTGTTTATTTTTTCTTTTGTTTCCCTTGTCTGAGGAAATAGGTCAGAAAAAAATATTGCCATGAGAATTTACTTCCAAGATTTACTGCCTATATTTTCTTCTAGGATTTTTATGGTGTCAAGATTTTGTGTGTTGGCCCTTTAAGCAGGCGCCTGTGTCTCTAGCTGACTCCTGTGTCTCGCTGATGGACTTGAATCCCTTCCAGTTCTCACAGCCAGATGTTATGTGGGCACCTCTTCCTGGCTCTGGTGCTCTGGGATGGGGAGCCTGGCATAAGGTTGAGACCCCATGCTTCTCAGGGGGAAACCCCACAGCTGAGATACCCCCAAATCTCAGCCACTGTCCCTGGGAGCAAGGCCATCCCTTTTTGCGTCTCTGCCCTTTCTACCAGTCTCCATGTGACTTCTTCTGTAAACCCTTGGTTATAAGACTTCTTTTCAGCCAGCTTTCAGTTGGTTATTCAGGCTGATTATTTTGTATTTTAGTTATAATTTCAGTTTGGTCTTGGGAGAAAGTGAGTGTAGTTTCTACCTACTCGGCTGCCATCTTGGATCCAATGTCAGTAATTTTTAAACCAGAGTTAAAATAATTATTTAAAGGAAGCAATGTGTGTACTGTAGAGTAGAAACATGGAGACTAGGGCATAAATATACCTTTCCACTCCAATTAAAGTAAGAAAATATGACTGGCACAAAGAACAGCTTTCTTTCCCCTCTACTGTGGGCCTTTGTTGATTTGCTCACAGTGCCAGAGCATGCTATAGTCCCCATGGGTCGGGGAGCCAAGTGAAGAAGACCCCAGATAAAGCTGATGTGATCTTGGTCTGCATTTATAGATACACTGTCCAGAATGTGATGATAAATTTCATCCATCCATTCCTGGAATATTGTTCTAGGTATAATGATCCAGGACCAGTGGTGTCAGATACTAGGATACAGAGCTCAACTTATTATGAAGAAGGCTTTCTGAGGAGAGACCCGCCTGTTGCCTAATGGAGATGTTTAAGTAGAAGCCAAAAAGCTACTTGGTAGGGATGTTGAGGAAGTGAGTCAGGCACTTAATGAATTTGGACGGGATGTCTACACTGCTCCAGCACTGTGATTCTGTCATTAAGTTTATACCTCAGAATTAAAATAAAATCCTGATAACACCGGTTACACCAGTCCAGTGGTTTGCTTTGCAATGGCTGTTTAGTCATTAAACTCTACAGGTAGAGAGAAATCCCAGAGTGATGGACCACCTTCCCTCTGGAGCAGACATTGCAAACTGGGTATCCTGTGAGCAGAATACAGTCAGCGACTTAGAAACATTTGATGTAGGGAGCTGCTTTCAAAAAAAAAAAAGTAGTCATTAAAAAATCTGATTTCAGGTCATTCTAAAAAAATTGGAAGATTTAACAAAGTGCTCAGCCTGTGTTACTGTCTGACATCAGAGGGCTGGAGCTGAGTGAGTCTTTCACTTTCAGAAGGGGCACAAGTCTCCAACTTGCCACAGCCCCTGCCATTCCATCTCATCTGCATCATCTTACTGTCCACTTCCCTCATTTCATCATCTGTCACTGCCTTGTTGACATTTGAGTGTCGACTTCTGATCTAGATGCTGACACTGTCTTGCCCTGTTAGACCCAATTGTGCTTGCTGCCTACCACATAGTAGTTATTGTTCCAGAGTTACCGTATTTTCCTGCTTATAAGACAACTGGGCGTATAAGATGACCTCCAACTTTTGAGAAGATTTTCCTGGGTTAAAAAGTCCAGACAGAGACCATATGCGGCACACAAAGGAGCTGACCGGAGACACTTGCGGTCTCCGTCCGGCTCCATTGAAATGAATGGAGTGCGGCTGTTTTTGAGCTCCCCCCACACCGTATGCGGTGACCGCAGATTTTCCAGTCCAGCTTGGAAGTTTCAGCACCCACACTATAAGACGACACCTGGTGTGTAAGACGACCCCCTGACTTTTGAGAAGATTTTCCTGGGTTAAAAAGTCATCTTGTACGCCAGAAAATACAGTAATACATCTCACTTTGACACCCCCAATAGCCTTGAAGTAGATTTTTTTTAAAAAATATATTTTATTGGTTTTTCAAAGAGAGGAAGGGAGAAGGATAGAGAGTTAGGAACATCGATGAGAGAGAAACATTGATCAGCTGCCTCCTGCACATCCCCCACTGGGGATGTGCCTGCAACCAAGGTACATGCCCTTGACCAGAATCGAACCTGGGACCCTTCAGTCCACAGCCTGACGCTCTATCCACTGAGCCAAACCGGTCAGGGCGAAGTAGATGTTTTTATTATTATTTCCATTATATAGATGAGAACACTGAGTCAAATAGATTAGTACCTGTCTAGTTAGTGATGGAACGAAAATTTGAGACAGGCAGTGTGACTTCAAAATAACCCTTAACTTGAAAGTCAATCAGCAAGTATTTGCTGAGCTGTGATTACATACTAATAGTATAAGAGATAGAAAAAGGTCTAAAGCAGCTTGCCCTCTTGTTTAGAAACACGGACCAAATTGATTCAATGTAAGGGCCTTACATTTTAAAGTAACAACAATAATAATATCAGCAACAGTAATAACTCCTGTACTGGAAGGAGTAATGACTTGGACTTTCATAGTGCTGGCTGTGTGTCAAATGTTTTACATATATTAATTCATTCTAACTTAAGTGCTTTCTAAGTTCAGAGGATTATTATGAGTATTGAACATGACTATGTCTGTATGTATACTTACATGTATGTATATAAAACTGCTATGAAATTTATAAATTAACTCTAAATTCCTTAGGTGGCATTACTGTAGTTTCACACATGAGAGTGAAGAATTTAGTGATTTTGATTAATTTATATTATTTAAAGTGACCCGCAAGGTAGAGTTTGCTGCATGCAGGAAAGCTACATGTATATTAATTTTACAAAACAGCATGACATTAATAGCTTGGTCCTTTAGTAAGTTTGTAGTTCATTTTCCATTTCCTTTAGAACTTTTTACAAAATAGAATTCACACAGTGCCATTATTTAGCAAATAGATGGCAATTTCCTAATTGGAAGGGCTAATGACCTGTTGAGTGCCTAGTCCCTTTGGTTGCTAAGGCGACTGTTGAACGGCGTTCATTTACTTTTGCTGCTGAATTAGGTTTCAGTAAAATTGTTTGTGATTGATCATCTCTGAGAATTTCTAAGGCAGTTAGTTTTATGGCCTTTGCTGCACTTGTTCCTTTTGTGTCCATCCTGATGAAAAATCAAAAGCCCTTACATTGAGTCAATTTGGTCCGTGTTTCTAAACAAGACGGCAAGCTGCTTTAGACCTTTTTCTATCCCTTTTACTACTAGTATGTAATCACAGCTCAGTAAATACTTGCTGATCAACTTTCAAGTTAAGGGTTATTTTTACAGTAGCATATGGTAGGTTTTTTGTGTGTGTTTTTTTTTAATCTGGTAGTGAAAAACTTGTTGGCATGTTTCCATTTTCAGATTTTTCTAGAAGGTCTCATACCCCATGCGAAGCAGCAGAGCCATCTGTCCCTGTCCCAGGAAGGGCTCTCAGCGGCCCTCCTTGGGTTGCCCTGTCTTTGTAGTGCCTCTCTTGCTGCGCAGTAATTAAGTCGGCCGGTGGGAGTCCCTGTGTTGAAGGGGCCTCTCCCTGCTGGATAAGTATCACTGCCTTTGTGTCACATGCCATGTTGTTGTGGAGTGGATAATTTTTCTTCCTGCATGGGTCTTGATTTAACAGCAGGATCTTCTGGGCTTCTTCCAAGAAGCAGCACGTTTCCCTGAAAATAAACGATGGGTGAATTCTTTCTTGAGATTATGAAAAACTATTTTAAATGAAAGAGTTTCTTTTTATCATGTTCAAAACAATGCTAAATGTTTGTAATTATACTCCCAGTGAGTTACTTGGTTCACTGGCTGCCTTCTTACTTTGGCCATATATATATTACGTTGTTAATCCCTCCGCAGGTATTTTTTCCATTGATTTTTAGAGAGAGTGGAAAGGAGAGAGGGAGGACAGAAGGGTAGGGAAGGAGAGAGGAAAGAAGGAAGAGAGACACACACATACATTGATTGACCTGTTGCTTCCTACACTTGCAGTTGAACTCATGACCCTTTGGTTCACAGGCTGATGCTCTAACTATTGAGCAACACCTGTCAGGGCTGTAATGTTTTTAAAATGCTTAAAAGTCAAGAATAAAACATCTTTATAAACATCTTAATGTGGTCTACTGAAAGAAAAGGCATAAATGGGACTGTTAGAATTAGACTTGAATATCCTTTTTTTAATTTTATTTTTATTGTTCAGGTTATTATAGTTGTTCCTCTTCCCCCCCCCCCCAACTCCCCTCCTCCCAGTTCCCACCCCATCCTCTGTCTTACCCTCCCAGTGTCCTCATCCATAGGTATACGATTATTGTCCATTCTCTTTCCGCACCCCCAACACCCTTTTCCCCCCGAAAATTGTCAGTCCACTCCCTTTCTATGCCTCTGATTCTATTCTATTCACTAATTTATTCTGTTCATCCGGTTTTTTATTCACTTGAATTTTAGATTCACTTGTTGATAGATATGTATTTGTTGTTCATGATTTTTATCTTTACATTTTCTTCTTCCTCTTCTCAAAGGATACATTTCAGCAACTCATATAATACTGGTTGGGTGGTGATGAACTCCTTTAACTTTTTTTTTGTCTGTGAAGCTCTTTATCTGACCTTCAATTCTGATTGATAGCTTTGCTGGGTAAAGTAATCTTGGCTGTAGGTTCTTGCTGTTCATCACTTCGAATATTTCTTGCCACTCCCTTCTGGCCTGCAAAGCTTTTGTTGAGAAATCAGCTGACAGTCGTATGGGTTCCCCCTTGTAGGTAACTAACTGCTTTTCTCTTGCAGCTTTTAAGATTTTCTCCTTGTCTTTTGCTCTTGGCATTTTAATTATGATGTATCTTGGTGTGGTCCTCCTTGGATTCCTTTTGTTTGGGATTCTCTGCGCTTCCTGGACTTGGAAGTCTATTTCTTTCACCAGGTAGAGGAAGTTTTCTGTCATTATTTCTTCAAATAGGTTTTCAATATCTTGCTCTCTCTCTTCTTCTGGCACCCCTATAATTCTGATGTTAGTACGCTTGAAGTTGTCCCAAAGGATCCTTACACTATCTTCATATTTCTGGATTCTTTTTTCTTTTGGGTTTTCCAATTGGGTGTTTTTTGCTTCTTCACATTTCATATCTTTGACTTGATTCTTGCGATCCTCTGTTGCTGGATCTCTGTATATTATTCTTTATTTCAGTCAGTGTATGCTTAATTTCTAGCTGGTCCTTTTTCATATCCTTGAGGGTCTCACTAAATTTATCAGCAGTCTCTAGAAAATTCTTGAAAAATCATATAACCATGGTTTTGAACTCTATATCCAGTCGTTTGCTTTCCTCCATTTCTGTCATTTCTGACCTGTTTATTTGTCTCCGCATTTTGGCTGTTTCCCTGGGTTGATAGAGTGGCTTTCTGTGTTAGGTGATCACTGAGAGGAATTAACCTCTAAGCCACTTGGTTATGAGAGTCAGCTGTGTCTACAGTGGGAGAACTTCTGTTCTGGAAACACCCTTATGGGGCAAGAGTTGTTTCAGTGGGGCTTTGGTGTTCACTGCGTTTGTGGATCTGAGGAGTTGTCTTTAGGATGGTCCCACTCTGGCCACTAGGTGACGCTGGCTCTTGTATCTCTAAGGAGGTACTATTTTAGCCTTTGCTTGCAGCTACTCAGCCTTTTATATGCAAAAGCCTCTGCACACAGCTGGGGGGGGGGCGGGGCCTTGGGGATTCTACAGGGCGAAGCAACCAGCTATGGCTGCTTCTGAGCCCTGCGCTAAGAGACACTGGGTTTCTGTGTCCCATGGTAATTGCTGCAAGCAATGCCGAGAGAAACCCACTTTGGATTTCCTCCCGGTGCCAGTCAGTCCAACCTCTCTGGGTTTGTGTCTGGGTCCCCAGAAAGTCACCTGAAACTGGAGTTCAGAGCCGCTGGGGGTTTGTGGCTCCCTCCGGATTGAAAAAGAACCATGTTATCCTGCGCCAACCCTCTCCCCGAGCCCCGAGTGCGCCTCCATACCTCCGTACTTTGCTTCCGCAGCTCCTCTGAGTCTCAGTCTCTTTCTAGTTGTAGAATTTTCACTCAGCCAGCCTTCCTGTAGGTCTGGGTGGTGTCCGTTTTTTCTTTTCATTATGATATTGAAAGTTGTGCCCAGCTGCAATTCCGGTGTTTACCTATGCCGCCATCTTGGTTTCTCCTAAGACTTGAATATCCTTTATTCATTTTATTTATTTATCCTTAATTTCATAAAGCCTGTTTTCCCTACTTCAACCAAAGCTCCCTCCGCTCATCCATTCTCTTACCCTCTCACCCATTCTGCTTCTCTGTAACCCTTCTCCATGGTAAACAAACTTTCTTATAACTTAATCTCTTCCCACAAGATTCTTTTCATCTCCTCGACTTGGTTTTCTCGTCTTCCCCGGCAGCTCTTTGAGAAGATATTGCTCATTTTCTCACACATCCCTCTAATTCAAGAATCCAGAGACAGTGATATATCCTCTCCCCTCTCCACCACCACATTGCAACTATTATTATTCTCTATAATAATACAGAGAATGATATTTATTATTCCATCATTCCTTTATCATTGCCTCTGCTTTTGCTAGGCATTCTTGCCATTTTTCTATTTTGAAAGAGCTAAGATGGGGTGATACAAGAATGTTACGGCATGATGCTTTCATATTTTTATGAAAACATGTAACTTCAGGGCTGGCCCGTGTGGTAAAGTGGATGGAGCATTGGCCTGTGGGCCAGAGAGTTTGATTCCTGTTCAAGGGCACATACCTGGGTTTCAAGTCCCATCCCTGCCCCCATGTTGGGCAAGTGCAGGAGGCAACAGTCCACATGTCTGTCACATTGCTGTTTCTCTCTCTCACTCTCAACCTCTCTCTCTCTCTTTCTCTTTCCCTCCCTCCCTCCCTCCCCCTCTCCCTTCTCCTTTCCATGCTTTCTGGAAAATTAATGGAAAAAATATCCTTCCTCCTTGGGTGAGGATTAAAAAACACACACACAAAATATATAACTTCATTTGTAAGCACTCAATTCTGACTATGTGGCTGAGTACAAAGCAGGTCCAAGAATGATAATATAAAATTTGGATATTTAATTTAAGGGTAGAAATAATATTTCATTGATGAGATGCACAGTTTCACCATGAAATGCCTAGTAAATCAAGTAAAAATGGTCCTCAGTTTTCCAAGAAGCATTCCACGACTTTCATTTCTGGCCGGAGCTTTGGAATTCTGCTATTTCTCCAAGGATTTATTAACAGGAACAAACATATTAGAAGTGTAAATTATGAAAATGCTGGAATTTACCTGTGTTCACAGGTGTTTCTGAACTGTACAGAGAGGAAATAGAACTCTGTTTTCTTTCCCAAAAATCCTTACTTGTTGGATAGGTAGAACATGGCATGCCATGCCATTTAGGATTTTTAAATTATTAATAAAGTTGAAAAAAAATTTTTATGTTATTTAACCACTTAAAATTCTTCTTCTGACAAATTGGTTTTGGTGTGTGTAGCCTTATCAAACTGTATGTCAACAGCTCCATTGAAAGAAGTGCCATAGTTTGAGAGTATCTTTATTTTCTAAGCAGTTTGTTTATGTGGTTCAATGTTGATAAGAACTAGATATATAAACAAAACCCAAATTGTTGGGGCTTAGTTTTTTGTTTTTGTTTTTTTTCTTGATGAATAAAAATTTACATATATTTCCTCATTCTTATAGGATTGCATACTTAAGTGTATGTAGCTTTGATATTTGAAGATATAGAACTAAAAAAAAAAAGAAAGAAGACATAACTATAACAGCATGGTGTATACTAGAGGAAATGTGTTGACTTAAATTCAGTGATTGGGAACTCAAAACTTTTCAGTGTAATTGAAATCTTCCTAAGCATGTACATGTGTCCTTGCCTCAGAAAGGGAATTGATACTAGTTACCTTCTAATTCAGTAAAAATCTCTCAAGTTCAGAGTCTTCTGTGCCCTTTGAGGGGATATAATAAGTTCAGAACCACGGTTCTCTGGTTTGTTTCTTTCCCTTTAGCCACGCGGTTACCTTCGCTGAGCCCTTGGCTCTCTTTCTGTGAACAGAAGGCGCTCCATCTGCCATTTCCAAAGTGGGGATTCACAATCCCAACAAGACATGGTTTGATTTTATACTTAAAATTAAGAAAGTGGAATTATTCAAAGATCTGATTATCTCACGTATAGCTTATTCAGAATTTGTTTCTGATTTATTGTTTTTGTCCTGATATCTGCTTTTGACCCATTTGATGTGTTTTTGTTAAGCTAAAAATGCACAAAAAGATATCTCAGAACAAAATCCTTTATTTCTAATGCCCAGTGAGAAATTTGATGTAGAGGCCCTTCCATTGGACAGATTTTTTAATAGCACCTACCACAGTGTGCTGTACACACTGCTTTTCTTGCCTTTTGTATTCTGCATTCTTTGCAAGCTCCATGAGGCAGCGATCTTTGCCTTGTTTTTGTCTCTCCCCAGGGCCTACCACATGGTAGGTGATCAACAAATGTTGGTTGAATGTAGGAGCTAAATCATTGTCTAGTTTTAAAAAAAGGTATAAATCTCATCAATATTTTCCATTTTGCTGAACAAAAGAGGAGATAGTAGATTCCTTTTAATAGGGAGGAAAAATTATAATGAAAAACACAGAAGTCTCCCCACCTACTTCTATGTGATGGTCAACTCTTCAGGCTCCGCTGGGCAGGACCTGCCTGTTGCGGGCAGGAGGGCACAACTGAGACTGTGGGGGCCACTGGTGTGTTAGTGTGAATCATGTGGACTTGCCATTTTCGTTGGCCAAAGATGGTAGAATTGTAATATATTAGGCTGACCCATGTGGAATTGCAATATTCTAATATATTAAACGGAAAGGTGTGTGAGGGGTTACAATTTAATCTATTTTAAGAACCTATAGTATCTGAGAACAATTGACAGAGAAAAAGTCAAAGCAAAATGAATTCACTTAAAAATGAGGACCAACACTTCATAGTAAATAGTCAGGAAGACAAGGGGATTAATCAGAATTCTTCATAGACATATATAAACATGTGAAAATATGTTGATAAAAATAATAAATCAAAGTGATCATACCAATTTATATATCTACCAGTAGTGTATGAGAATTCTCTCTCTTCACCATCAGGGATATTGTCGGATTTTAAAGTTTTGTTCCTCTGATGGGTGTATAATAGTGGTATCTGATCATAGTTAAAGTTTGCATATCCCTGATTACTAGTGAAATTGAATAACTTTTCATGTTTATTTGAATTTCCTATTTTATGAAATGCCTAAGCCTTTAGCCATTTAAAATATTAGGTTATCTGTCTTTTAAAAAATGGCATGTAGGAGTTCTTTATATATATTCTTAATCCTGGTCTATTATCAATTGTATGTGTTACAAATACATGCAGTGGTTCTTCTATGCAGTGGTTTGTCTTTTCTCTCTTTTTGTGATGTCCTTCAATAAAATTTCTGACTTTAATATAACTAATGTAATTGAATGTATTAATTGTTTTTCTTT
>PVJC01022712.1:10950-27162 GCA_004026665.1 Murina feae
CTCTTCAGTTACATTCATGCTGTTACAAATGGTAAGAATTTCTTCTTTTTAATCGCAGCGTAGTATTCTATTGTGTAGATAGATACCACAGTTTTTTAATCCACTCATCTGCTGTTTGAGTGGAGTAACAGGCACTTAGGCTGTTTCCAAATCTTAGCTATGGTAAAATGTGCTGCTATGAACATAGGGGTGCATATATCCTTTCTGATTGGTGTTTCTAGTTTCTTCTAGGAATATATCCTAGAAGTGGGATCACTGGGTCAGATGGCAGTTCCATTTTTAGTTTTTTGAGGAAACTCCATACTGTTCTCCACAGTGGCTGTACCAGTCTGCATTTCCACCAGCAGTGCATGAGATTCTTTTATTCTTCCACAGTTTTTTTTAATCCTCTTCCCAGCATATGTGTTTTTTAAAAATTGATTTTAGAAAAAGAAGAAGGGAGAGAGAAAGAGAGAAACATTGATGTGAGAGAGAAACATCCATCAGTTGTCTCCTGTATGTGACCCAACTGGTGATTGAACACAAGGCTGGGAATCAAAGCCACAAATCTTTTGATGTATGGGATGACTCTCCAACCAACTGAGCCGCTCAGCCAGGGCCATAGCTCTTCAATCTGTAAGTGTAAATAAATCTTTGAACCCATGGTAGTTGAATTGCATATATAGAGGTTGAGTTCATAAATTATTCCTTCTAAGGTGAATATTAGCATATCACAATAGAACAATGCCTCTTTTTTGCTAGCAAAATCTAATACAGTATTTTTCTTTTCCATTCATGAAAATGATTTTGCTAAAGTAGAAATGAATGTATGTGAGTATACATCTGTAGTAGATGTGAATGCCAAAGATTATGGTTTGAAGTAGCCAAATACTACTTAGATACAAAAACATTTTGTCAAATAGCATCTGGCTTCATCTGGGCCAAACGAATAATCAACAGATGTTATACAGTAAGATTAACCTATTTATGGTAACAGCATTTAATAACCGCTTTCAGCCCTGCTGGCGTGCTTCAGTGGTTAGAGTGTCAGCTTGTGCACTGGAGTGTTATGGGTTTGATTCTTCACCAAGGGCATGTACTACCTGTGCTGCAGTTCCAATCCCCACCCAAGTTAAGGTGCATGTGGGAGGCAACCAGTCAATGTGTCTCTGTCACATCGATGTTTCTCTCTCTCTCTCCCCCCCTCTGCCTCTCTCACCTCTCTCCTTCTCCCCCTCTCCTCTTCCCTTCCGCTCTCTAAAAATCAATGGAAAAATATCCTTACTCCTAGGGTGAGGATAAAAAAAATAATAATGATTGCTTTCATTAATCAAGGCAGGTTAATTTATTATCTGCCTGCATAACAATGTCAAAAAATCTGTTATCTATTGAAACCTTTTATATAGTGAAGGGGCCAAATTTTGCCACCTCAAATTGTGCCCTTTCGGGTATTGATTTTAAGCTGGTTATTAAGAAACAAAAGAATCAGAAAGAACCTTTGACTCTCCCCTTTCCTGCTTAAGGAAATTCCGATGGAAATACCTGTTCCAGGAAAGGAACCTTAGCATTTTGAATTAAATATGGTAGACTGGACAGATCCATGCAAAAACGTGTTCTTCTGGGTTTCCACCCATGTTCCACTGTTTCTGGGTTGCCTAGCAAGAATTTGTTTGCCATGTGTTCATCATTTCCTCTACCTGTGAATTGCCTACTTCCCCTTCAAAATCCCAGACTCCTGCCCCCTTCTTTTTTGTCCAAAGTGGCATATAAGTCTCAACTGCCCAATGCCTCTTTGGATCTCATAGTCTATGGGCTGCTGAGTGTACATCTGTAAAGTACACTTTGGACATTGTCTCCTATTAATCTGTCTCATATGAATTTGATGATTAGCCCAGCTAGAAGAACATAGGTGTGGGAGGCAAAAAAAATTTTTTTACACCCCCTACAATAGCAAGTTAAGCTCTTGTTTCCTTAAAATATTAATCTAAACTGCTCTGAATCACTTTCTTTCTCTCACCTCCCTGACAAGAAAGGCCAAATAGTATTATCAGTTATCACAGAGCTCAGAGCTTTCTCTTGCATCCACATACTATGCCACTGATTTCCTTTAACGGACAAATAGCAATGACATCAGTGTGGGTGGGACAAGTGCCATTTCCCTTATCTAGGAAAAGAGATGGATGTCTCCTGATGGTCAAGTAGTTTATATAAACAGAGAGGGAGACCTACGTTTTCTTGAAAGCAGTATTTTAAAACAGTACCACTGTGCATACATTTTCTCTGCGTATTTTAGCACATTGTGTTGGATTCCTACATGTTAGGTCTTTGCTTCTGCTAAGGGACTGGGTGAATAAGACAGGAATGAGGAAAAAAAGAAGCCTTAATGACAAGTACATCCTTGCAGTGCCCACAGCCACACATTGAAATTATGAGAAAGGCTCTCTGGCATGGATATAACAAAAAATGGAAGAGGAAAAGGCCCTGGAAAGAAGCCAAGTAGGAGGGATGAAAGGTTTCATCTTTGCTGTTAAAATCCTATAGTTATATTTCCAAATCCCATTCTTCTTTCTTTTGACTATAATTTATTGAGTGCCAATTAAATTACCAGGTACTGTGGTAAGCCCAGTACGGGAGATTCCGAACATCTCTAAGTAGCTCTTGGTCTTAAAGAGAGAAGGAGAGCCTGGCCAGTGTGGCTCACTGGTTGAACATCAATCCATGAACCAGGAGGTCATAGTTCATTCCCCATCAGGGCACATGCCCAGTTTATGGACTCAGTCCCTAGTAGGGTGTGTGCAGGAGGCAGCCAATCAATTATTCTCTCCATCATTGATGTTCTCTTTCTCTCTCCCCCTTCCTCTCTCAGAAATCAATAAAAAAAGAAAGAGGGAAGAAGAATGGAGATGCTAAAATAATTTATTATTATAATACATGATAATTTATAGGATGCATTGGGAGCACAAAGAGCCAGTAAAAAGAACAGAGAAAGCAGTTTTTGAGCTGGCTCTTAGAGGACCAAGCTGATAGAGTTAGGGAGAGGGAGTTTTTTGTTTGTTTTAAGGCTGGAGTGAATGTTATTTCTGTAAATGCAGGTGTTAGGGAGAAAGGCTTAGAACAAGTTCCAGAAGACAGCTGATTTCTGTCTTCCATGTGTGTATATATCATGACAGTTTGATACAAACACTCATCCTCGTTCATAAATAATTCATACAATATTTACTGTCACCCAGTCTGAGTCCTCAGCTTTGGGTGTAGAGAATAAGGAGCCAGCCTCTCCTTCAGTGGGTGTTTGGGTGGAATGCTTTCAAAGAAATTCCTTTCTCTTGGTTCTTTTTTTTTTTTTCTAGTTCAAGGATCTTGATAAGACCTCTCTGCTTGTCTCATACCTTCTTAATCACTTGATACTCAGAAAATTTGATATCAAGGACATTATTTAATATTTGAAAGGGGATTTTAAGATAATAAATGCCCCCGAAGGTCAGTTTAGTTTTGCTGAGGTGAAAATTACTATGATAATCAGGATATTTAGGAAAATAGAGAAATTTCTGGTCAAATGATGAACCGAAGACTCAACACTTATGCCAGGGATGTTTTATTCATCCCACTAGGCACTTTGTAGTGTTTGTGGTGGTATTAGACCAATATTGCATACTGATTGGCATTCTATAAATGTACTTTGATCTTTGATAGACAAATCAAAGTAGAAATCAATTGTTTTTAGTCAGCTATGTATCCAGCAAATGTTTACTAAGTAACTACTGTATGTAAAGCACTATCCTAGGTGCTAGCCATACAAAGATGAGAGCAAAACAGGTACACGTCCTGCCCTCATACTAGTACTTAGAACTGAGTGGGAAAATTGGCATTAACTAACTTTCCATACTTATAATATACAAATATAAAATTTATCTCATAACCCATTAATTCTTCACTTTTACTATTCCTAATTATACCGTCTGCACAAGTTACCAGTCATTTGTCAGGCTTATTTAGCAACCAGTTCTGCAATTTTCTCTTGCACATTTTTGATAACAACTGTTAGTCACTCTTACATATTGGCCAGTAGTACCTCACCTCCCTGAAGGCTTCCAGGTTTTCATCTTGGGAAAGCAGGTGGATGGAGAGGCCATGAACTGAAATAGAGAACGTAAGAGGGAAGATTTGAGATTAAGAAAAATAATGGTTTGAACCCACGCGTTTGAGGGAACTGTAAGACATTGGAGTGGCGGTACTGAACAGGCTGGTGTAGATACACTTCTGAATCTCAGGGTGGTCTTGTGAAAAAGCAAGAAAATTAATGGTGAGGAACCATGAACATGTGTCTTGCCCTGGTTATGCAGTACATAGTTTCGAATTATTGCACATAAGTCGTTCGTGCATTCAGGGGAGTGGAATGAGATGAAGCGAGAGGAAGATGGAAAAGAGCTGTGGGTGGAGTCCTGGAAGCAGAGCCCTTCAGGGCAGAGCAGGAGGAAGTGGAAAGTGGTCGGGGAGGTGGGGTCTGGGAGGAGGACCAGAAGGGGGCTCAGAGCAGCTAGCACTCGGAGAGCAGACCCAGGGACCAAGGAAGAGCAGCACTGGCAAGCAGGTGGATCGGGGGGTTCATGAGAACGAGAGCGGGGGTCTGAATTCCGAAATCCGCAGCGCTCCTCGCACTAAAGGGGCAGATGGACGGTGGGGTTTTACTGTCCTGGGCTAAACTTCTTACTTCTTGATAGTTAAGATTTATCAAGAACAATTTCTCTGTTATTTAAGGGTAAATGATTTGTGACCAACGCCATTCAATTCATTTTTCACCTCACTGCTCATTCAATTTCTTCTTTTTTAAAAAATGTGTACTTCAAGGTTATTCCCTTTATATTGTCTCTATGGTGACAATTTTTAAAAAAGCTTTTCCAAGATTTCTAGAAACATGAATAAGTACACAACAATCTATGAATGTGGGCAGTAAGTGCATGGTTGTGACAGCAAAGTGCCTGCTGTGAATTTGGAAATAAGGAATAAAATAAACAAGGGGCCAGAGCAGAGAAGGAAAAATCTCAGAGACAGAATGGCTCCAGGTCAGCAAGCTTTGACAACAATCTTAAGATGAAACATTAATATCTATATCAAAACTGCCACAATCAGAGGTAGGGATGTTTAAAAAGGGAAGCAGAGAACAAAGAGAACCTGAGAAGCAGAGGCTGGCCGCGGGCACTGAGCAGGGGGGCATCCTTCCTGGCCCCTGTAGTGGTCAGTTCCCAGACAGGCTGTGCGGTGGCGGCAGACGTACTGGGTTTTCAGGGTCTGATGCAGTTACATTCGAATCCGGCAGAGCTCATGGTCATCTGTTTCCATGCCCCCCCCCCCCCCCCCCCCCCCCCCCCCCCCCCCCCCCCCCCCCCCGACCTGGCGCCTGGTGAACTGGGTGCTGGAGAGCTTTCCTCTGAGTGGAGAATGTGATTCTCCTTCTGATGTCCTTTTCTGACCTCCTGGCACTTACATAATTTCTATTATAAATAAATGTGTAGCCCAGCCAGCATGGCTCAGGGGTTGAGCGTTGACCTACGACCCTGGAGCCTGTGGTTTGATTCCCAGTCAGGGCACGTGCCTGGGTAGCGGGCTCGATCCCGGTACAGGGCGTGAAGGAGGCAGCTGATCAATGAATGATTCTCTCTCATCATTGATGTTTCTATTTCTTTCTCTCCTTCCTCTCTGAAATAAATAAAAATGTATTAAAAAATAAATATCTGTTCTGGTTTCATGCAGCAGTCTCCTTCCTGTGGGCTCCATTCGTGTGCGAGGACATCTGGGGGCCTGATGAATCTGGAAGGGGGTGAACTTTCCTGGTCCATGGCTCGTACCCGAACCATGTCAAGTTCACCAAGTTATGTTCCCTGTGAAGGTCTGCAGGTAGGCAGGCAGGTGACGCTTTCCTGGTGAACTCCCCCGTGCCACCATAAGGCCTTCTTCTGGGAACGTTTGCAGGTTACTCTTCCCTTTCTAACAGTGATAAAATTTTATGTAGTTAGATTTAATTCTGTGACGATCCGAAATGTATTATCTAACGTGAAGTGAATGTACTAGTCATTTGTAAGCATGTCACGATTGTCCCATAATGTATGGCGGCTCCTCGTGCTCAACTCCATGGGCCAGGCCACTTCTCTGTAGCCTGATCGACTGCATAAGGAGCCATGATGCTCCTACAGATGTGTTAAACGCAGATCATGGATAATATCGGAGTCATCAATAAAGCTTGGTCATTGATAAAGATTTTCTCTCTAGTGATGGGCTGCTGGTCCCTTATGAATACAACTATTTATACAACTATATAGTCATGTGTGTTATATATATCTTAATGTATGTAACTTTTCAGTAAGTTATGTAGGTCACACAATTTAATAACACAATCTACCTTTTATATGTTCCTATATGTTTGATAGAAGAAATTATTTTTTTCTGAAATCAAGAAATATATATCATTTCATGTTGTTAAATTTGTATGCTTTGGCAAAGAAGCATTGTCAGAAAATACTCTGAAATGTAGAACAATAAAATTAGGGCTTTAAATTTTTTAGGTGAATCAAGAAAAACAAACAAACGATTGTCAGAGTTTAATAGATGTAAAATGAGAGTAAAGGTAAAACATTGACCTGGTCAGACTTGGGATAATTCTAGTCATTGATCCTAAGAAGAACAAGTGACCAGTTTGGGATTCCCTGGTAGTCTGGTAAATCATTTTTGACTATCTGATGGTATATCTAGGAAATAAGATAAAAAGCACATATTTTCTTTCTTCTTCTTCTTTTTTTTAATGCTCTAGTCAACAAAAGAGAAACTTTATTGAGGCCCCAGCATCACAGGGTTCAGGTAGAAGGCTGCCCTGTGGACCCAAGGAGTTGGTGAAGGGGCCTTATTTAACCTTCTTTTTGGGGCGCAGGGTTTTGGTGTGGCCGCACTTCTTCTTGCTGCAGTTGACAGCACGGGGGTGCAGGCGGGCGTAACACTTGGCGGCAGATCATCTTGTCGCAGTTGTACTTTTGCGCGAGCTGGCGGAGGGAGGGTTCGATGATGCCACCCCTCAGACGAAGCACCAAGTGCAGGGTGGACTCTTTCTGAATATTGTAGTCTGAGAGAATTCGACCATCCTCTAGCCGTTCACCCGCAAAAATCAGATGCTGCTGGTCAGGCGGGATGTCCTCCTTGTCTTGGATTTTAGCTTTGACATTCTCAATGGTGTCACTGGGCTCAATCTCAAGGGTGATGGTCTTTGCCAGTCAAGGTTTCCACAAAGATCTGCATCTCTGCATCTGCTGCTCTGCTGCCTCGTTGACAAGAAAGAGCTCTTTCTTCTTGACCTTGAGAATTTAGCCTGGGTTTGCTTTATACAAACGGGAAGATCCTAGGAAAGGCGTGTGGATGAGAATAGGATTAGAACTGGGCTTGGGGGCTGAGCAGAGAGAATGATCATCTGAAAAGATACCCAGGTGAGATGCTTCTCTTTAGCTGTACGAATTCTTTGCTTGTTACATCTCTGAACTCAAGTCCTTGCTTTTCCATGCTGTACACAGGTCCTTTCCAAGGCTGTTGTGTTGTACATTTTTGGTGAGTAGTGATGGAAAACACACCTGGCATTCTGCAGTGCAGGTCTGCACAGCCTGACTCGGGGGCGTTGGGTTGATGCATGACAGTGCTAAGTGTGTGTGTGTGTGTGTGTGTGTGTGTGTGTGTGTATTACTCTGATATCCCACTAGAGTAGGCTAGAGCTACTCCAGTATCTTAAGAAATAGATAAGAACATGTAGACTATTGTTTAGAGATAGTAATCTAAGAAAAAACCTCTTTCCATAGGTAAAGAGGCAGACAAGACTCATGGTAAATTCACTGACTCTTCTATCTGAGCATTTCCATGTCCCTTTCATGATGGCCCTTTTTGTAATCTTAATATAAACTGTATCAAGCTTCTCAGCAATTCTGGTAAGTCTGTACTTCAGCACATACTCCATAAAATATAGAATCCATTGGTTTATGTGTAGGCGTTGAAACAGATGGTGGTGGCATTGTTGGAAAGATGGTAGCAGACATGTTCTACTTAAAGATGTAAGATTTTCTTGATGTTTTAAAAAGAATACTGAGATTTACATGACTGGAAATTTCTGCACAGAGCAGGTGACAGTATAGCATGTTCCAAAACAGAGGTAACAAGTCTAGCTCTTCAAGAGCCCATGCTACAGAAGTACAGCTGCCACTCTTGGGACCGGCACAGAGTCCACCAGTGGGCATCTTCTTCTTAGGTGGTTTTTGTACCCTGACAGCCCTTCTGACTGTTTTTTGGAGCTGCTGGCTGCATGCCTTCCTGCTCACCAGCTCAGCTCACTAATTAATTGTTGATTTTGGGGAGAGATAGAAACATCAATGATGAAAGAGAATCATTGACTGCCTCTTGCATGCCCCACACCGGGGATCGATCCTGGGCATGTGCTCTGACCTGGAATTGAACCATGACCTCCTGGTTCATAGGTTGACGCTCAACCACTGAGCCATGCAGGCTGGGCACATTTGTCACTCTTATTAATTTGGAGACATGTACATGCCAACCCAAGCATAAGTTGCACAGTATTCATTGCAAGACTGGATGAATTGAAGGTCATATTCTCAGACATCTGTAGGCTTGTGGCTACACATTATGGTTCCTTCCTATGGGGTGATGACTAACCAAACTTGATCAGACCTCCCTCGGGAGCTTGTGAGAGACAAGGAGAAAGGAACGGGAGCAGCAGAGGCAGCAGAAGGAAGAGGCGCAGATGCCGAGAGCAAAGCTCTCTGAGTCATAGGGTGATGAGTACCTAAGTAGACTGAGGTTGGCTGGCTTCCTTGCCTCTGCCCGCACATCTGCGTCTTTCTTTCCTGCCTCTGGTTTGCCTCTTCCTCCTTCCCTATGGCCGTGGTGGAAGACGGATGCTCCACAGTTTCTGAGATTACGTCTTCAGTTTAAGCAGCCAGCCGGGACTAGTGTTTTCACATCCAAGTGCAGCTGCCAGGGAGAGAGAAATTGATTGACCCGCCTGGGATCAGGTGTTCACAGCTGGTCTGTTCTGCTATAACCGGGGAGACAGATTTGTGTGTATAAACATGGCTGCTGAGGAAACAGAGATATTTGAAGAGTTACTTTTGGAGGCATATGTTACAATCTTTTATTTATTTTTTTCTTTTGAAGAAATCGAACCTTCTTCCTGTAGTAATAATATAGTCAAAGAAGTGCATAGCCACATCTGGTTAGATTTGATAGCTCACCTGACACCTGGATTTGAGGGCTGTTCAGGTCACATTCCTGAAGCTTCAGTCGTAAAACTGCTCTTACTATGTGAGTCAGCAATGCCCAGCTAACAGAAGAAATGAGAAAGCCCATAAATCAGTTCAGGTTTACCAGATTCCCAGGGCTTGAAGTCAGAGGGCAGACTCAAGACTCACTTAACTCTGCCATTTGTTGATGGACTTGTCCAAGTTCATTATGGACCTTAGTTTAAACAAAGTCAATATTTATTTTTCCCGTGTTGAATGTTCTGGACCTCACATTTTAAAATTACTTCCTCCTTCTTTGGGCTTCAGTGACTCTCTGTTTTCTTCATTCTCCTCCTAAATATTTTCCTCCAAAGTTCCCCAAATGTGCTTTATCTCCCCACTCTGTGAATAGGGGCTCAGGCTCAGTCCTTAACCTCTCTGCTCTTCTTTTTCACTCATTTTTATAAGTTTTCCAGTGTGTTGGTGCTGAGAAGGTGTTTCTAGCTCTGATCTCTCACACAACCACTTCTTCTTTTCTAAAACATAGTTTTACTAGTGGCCCAGTGCATGAAATTCATGCACATTAAAAGGGAATTAATTAGAGGAAATATTTTAATATTGCCATTTGCTCTTTCTCTATAGCAGAAGTTTCAGAGATGAAAGAAAATTAGTAAAATGTATAAGAAAATGTTCCTCCTGTCAGAGTCTGGGGCATGCTGTGAGACCCAGAGTCAAGTCCCCACCCACCTGTGTGCATCTCAAAATCACGCAAGACCTAGACCTGGCCGGCCCCACCCCCATTAGGTGAGATCCACCCCCATCAAGCCCTGCTGGGTGAGGGGCGCAGCCTGAGGTCCCCTGGCCTGGGGCAAGGGTCATGGCCTGAGGTTCCCTCTCAAGCCCTGCCAGGTGTGTGTGGAGGGGTTGCAGCCTGAGGTCCCCTGGCAAGCCCTGCCGGGCAGGGGGCACGGCTTCAGGTCCCCTGTCAAACCACACTGGGCAGGGGCCGCAGCCTCAGGTCCCTTGCCCTGGCCCAGCGCCACACAGCCTCAGGTCCCTGCTGATCACTCATTACAGCTCGTTACGGGAACCCCACCTCTGCTGTGGGCACAACCATCTGTGTTACCGGAACCCTGCCTCCACTGTGGGCACAGCCATCTTGTAATGGTGTGATGGAATGAGGGTCAATTGCATATTACCTCTTTATTATATAGGATTGATTTCAGAGAGGATGGGAGAGGGAGATAGAAACATCAATGATGAGAGATAATCATTGGCTGCCTCCTACTGGGGATTGAGCCCACAACCCAGGCTCAACCTCCTACTGGGAATCAAACCATGACCTTTTGGCCACACTGGTTAGGGCTTACAAACCTCTTAAAACCTTCCTTTTTCAGCAGCCTCCACACACACCTGTTAGGTCAAGGTCAAGCCCCTTAGTCTGGCATTCAGCACTCACTGTCTCTTTGTGTGACTCCTGAACTCTGAGCAGCTAGTGTTTCCTTTACTAGTATCTGCCACATTCACATTCTGTGACTTTACTGGTCTCATTAGAGTAGGTCTTCCTCCCTGTTTGTGGGCAGCATCCAGAAGGTGGTGTGAAGGCGGGACTGAGAGACCTGAGGGCCACCTAAGTGGGCCCTGGGTGGGGTTCAGTCCTCAGGGTTCTCCCAATCATGGCCACGAGGTCATCCTTGCAGGGTCCCTCAGGCAGCCCCTCCATGGGAACAGCTTGCTGTGCAGCTTCCCAGCAGGATTCGGTGATTGTGGAAAAAGTGCAATAAAATTTGAAATGTGTGCCCTGCAAAAAAAAGAAAAAAAGAAGTAGGTCTTCCTTAACTCCCTAACCATCTTCTCCAATGGATTTAGCTTATATTATTTCTTGCCCCCAATTTCCCTGGTCTTATCATCATCTGTATGGCTTATAACCTAATGCATGAAATCTTTTCTATCGAAGAAGATTTTCAGTTTCTTAAGAGTAGAAAAGCTTTTGGTTATCTGTACACAGTCTAGCATAGCCAGGTACTCTAAATTAGCTTAACTATTCACTAAATAATGCCTGTACTGATGGATTGTGGATAAGCCTCCTCCTGCTTTATCGTGTATCCAATTAAAATGATCCCATTTTAGGTTTTCCGCTAATTCAAGCAGTTTACCCCCTATCGTTTCTGCAATTAGGCAGAAAGATGAGCATCTGTCAAATTAACCTTTTTGCTGTCCTTACTTGAAATGCAATTTTAAAAAATGAGCTGTGGTTTTCTTACAATTCCGTATCTTGAGAGACATTTATTATTATTTTTCAATCAACGTATTTTAATGTTTCTTTAATCCGCAGTGCAGACAGGGCCCTAAAAGCAAGTGTGGCCTTTGCCCACAGCTGTACCCAGCAGCCACTCACAGTCTGCGGGCATTATTTCAAAGGCACACAGCAATCATTTACACTCTTGATTACCCAGGGGCATTTCAAACTGTTACTGAAACGCATCCATCCCTGGAGTAACCATCTGTGAATGGTAGCACCATAAGGTAGGATGATGAGCAGCTAAATCTAATTGATATGCAGAAAAGCAGAATTTCAGCTGTCCAGCTATGGAGATTAAAATTCAACCTTCAGTTGGCGGAGCATTTCAGCTAAATTTTTTATTGTAGTATCTAGCTCAAGAACTCATTGTTTTAGGATTCGCAAAGAGAGGAAAAACAGCCCTTCCCCCACTAAGAACATCTAAAAGTATATTCTTTAATACATATTTACTGCAAAAAAATAAAATAAAATAAAACTCTACAGAGAAGGGGAAGTCCTTGTAAAATGCAAGGGAGTCAATTTCCCTGTTTATATGTTTGCTTGCATTCCAAGATCCCTGAGAGATAAAAAAGAACATGCTTTATTTTACCATTTCAACGGCATTAAAATTAAAAACTATAGGGAGCAATATTTTTTAGGATATTAAGATATACTAGTATTTGCTTCTACTAAATAGGTTTTATAACAATGCCTTAATGTCTTCGAAAATGTTCTCCACCTTCATTATGACAGGGAACCTTGAGAGAGTACTTAACTTCGCTGTCTGGCTAGATGTACAAAGCCCTCGCAGCTATGCCAGCCCAATTAGAATTGTCTAGGACTCCTACAGACCAGCGTATACTTCAGAAAAGATACTCCATGGTGATTTATGTGTCTGTGTGGACAAATAATCCCTTTAAAATGGCGCGAGGTCTCGAAATAGCCCTGCTGTTGCAGACCATTGAGAGATAGCTATCCTCCTGAGGTTTGCCCCCATGGGTGGAAGTAAAATAGCACCTGTTAGTATGTGACAGGAGAGGATTATCAGACATTTGCAAGGGGACAACAGCACACGCAGGCCTTTCTGCAATCAAATTGCACTTAAAAATGATGGCTCCTCTAAGGGTATTTGCTTGCATTGTTAAGGTGCACCATGGCCCAGGCAGCAGGCAAACAGCATTCTTTCAATGGTGGGACAGCATATCTATCTGTGTGTGAAGTGCCTACTTTTGTCCTGTGTTTGCCAGGAAGGACACCATGCCATCTTCTCTGCTCAGTCCCAGCTCTGGGGTGAATTGATAAAGGGATACAGTCGAGGGCAGCTTCAGCTGGGGCTCAGGTTCCCAGCTATCGTATTGCTGAAATCTAAAGACATGCTTAAAGCAATGGAAAGGAAGCACAACAGGGTTCTGTTGACTCCGGATGACAGCATTTCGAGTTATTTGGCACCGGAGACCTAGATCATTTGCCCTAAAATGTCAATGTTTTTGGTGTTCTGGCCTCCAGATACTTACTGGTCTCTTCTCAAGAGCTGTGAATTCCCTGTCAAGTTGCAGGCTTACATTTTAAAATAATGCAGTGAAGACATTCCTAATCTTGTCTTGATATTACCACAAGCAGGGAACCTATGTATTTCAGAACACGGGTGTTTAGAACAACCAGAGAGCTTCAAATGACACAGTCCTAGAAGCAAAGCCGCTTTTATAGTCTTAGTAAATTATTTGAAAATTGCTTGTATTTGAATTCTCCTCTCCAAACAGGGGAAAGTCTGCAAAATTGTTATACACACACACACACACACACACACACACAAGGCCCGATGCATGACATTTGTGCCAGAGTAGGCCTTCGCAGCCACAGTGGCTGCCTGGGTCCCTCCCTTGCAGCCGTGGCAGCTGCCTGGATCTTGCGGCTGCAGCCCTGGCTTCATCCGGAAGGTAGTCCAGAAGGATGTCTGATCTAATTAGCATATTACACTTTTATTATTATAGACTAGAGGCCCGGTGCACAAAAATTTGTGCACTCGGGTGGTCTCTCAGCCCGACCTGTGCCCTCTTGCAGACTGAGACCCCTGGGGGGATGTCCACCTGCTGGCATGCCTGGCCAGTCTGGGTGCGGGGCTGAGGGCCGTTTTTAGGCTGCCCACAGTCCCTTCAGGGTTTGAGTCCCTACTGGGGTGCCTGGGCAGCCTGGTGAGGAGCTGAGTGGCATTTTCAGGCTGCCCATAGCTCCCATTGATCCAACGTCCCAGCAAGGCTGGCTGGAAGCAGGTTTCTGGGGTTTATTTATCTTCTATAATTGAAACTGTTGCTTTAAGCCAGGCCTAGGCAGGTAACAAAACCTCCTGTTCACTTCAGCTCCGTGGCTTCTATAATTGAAAGAATGTTGCCTTAGTAGAGGTCCAGCCGGCCTAGGCAGGCAGTTTCCTCCATCGCTGGTGTAATGGAAGCCTCCTGTTTGCTTCAGCTCTGTGGCTTCTATAATTGCAACTATGTTGCCTTGATCAGAGAGAGGCCCAGTTGGCCTAGGCAGACAGTTTACTCCTGGAAGCCTGTTTATTCTAGCTCCGTGACTGCCTGCCTCCATCTTGGCTGGGTTAATTTGCATACAGCTGCTCTGATTGGCTGGTGAGCGTGGCTTAGGCGTCCCAAAAAATGGTCAATTTCAATATTACTCTTTTATTAGATTAGATGTATATACATATATACACACATATATATATATATATATATATATACATATATGTGTATATATATGTATACACACACACACACACACACATTTATGCACATATAAATGTACTAGGGGCCCAGTGCATGAGTTTGTGCACCTTGAAAGGAACTGTGGGCCATGAGGCTGTGGTGAGCACAGGGGTAGGTCTCGGCCCATCCTCTGTGCCCCCACCTGGTTCCTCCCACCACGGCTCCTGGTCCTGTGTCTGCCGGCAGCCGTGCTCCCACCGCCGCTGCTCCCACACACTGACGGCACCAGCCCCACTTGCACCTGCTCATTGCGGGTGTGAGCAGGGCTGGCACCAGCAGTGGGTGTGAGTGGCAGCTCAGTGCTGGCAGTGGGTGTGAGTGGGGCCAGCACCAGCAGCAGGTGTGAGCACTGGTGCAGGACCATGGCATGTGGGAGCAAAAAATTTTCAGTCACCACCAGAGGCTCACCCAATGACAGCAACTGGAGCCCTGCCTTGGTCTGGCGCCCCCATTCACCTGCTCCATCATCCTGCCATGGCCGTCCTTGGCCATGTTCTGTGCTCTGCTGCCTCCTGCCAAGGCCCACCATGTTCTATGCATGCTCCTGGTGGTCAGTGCACACCATAGCGACCGGTTGCTCAGTTGTTTGGTTGTTCTGCTGTTCGGTATTTGCATTAGGGTTTTACGCATTAGGGTTTTACATATACATTACATACACAACTCGTATGTTGTGAGACATTTTGTTTAGTCTTACATAGTGCGTGATGCTGTGTTTTATGTGTGTGAGATGCTGTGTTTACTAATGTTTGTGTGCTTATATTTCTATATCTTAAGATTACTACCCATTTAACAGTATTGACACTATAATGTTGACCTAGACTAAATCTCAAGAAATCCTTAAATTTTAACTCTCCAAACAATTTCTCTAACATAATGGTAATATTTTATGCTGAGTAAGTGCTATTGACTATTATGATAACTGTAATGTTGACATTTATAAATCAACTAATACTTGTGTAGTCAAGTAGATTCTCTGACTCGCAAACTACTTTTAACAGTCAGCACTCATCTATTGTACCATGTTGCCTTCCAAGAAAGAGAGTAATGGACTCTAGTTTAGACTTTTAAATTATTTATTCCTTAAACAGTTTATGGTGTAATTCAGTTTTGAAGAGCATGATTTCCAGAAAAAATTCTAGGTCTATTACTTGCTAAATTGTGTAAATTTAGCATCCCTATTCATTTGTAGATAATGGTATCTACCTCTTAGGATTTTATGTATTTGTCTATCTGTACATTTTTGTGTGTGCATTAATACATCATATTTTTCTTTCCTCATTCTCTCTAGAGGATACCTACATGTATATACATATACAGAATAAGCTAGTATATACACTGAGTGGCCAGATTATTATGACCACCTGACGTTTGTAGGCAAATTAGTTATAATTTTGTGCTGAAGTTGCTAGAGGGCCAGACCATTATAAATAGGGAAGCAGGTTGTTTACCACGACAATAGAAGTGATTTTTTTCTGAAGATATGGGTAAACAACGTGATTTAACAGCCTTTGAATGTGGGACGTATTTGAACGTGAGTGCTCAGATTATTATGACCACCTGACATTTGTAGGCAAATTAGCCATACGGCATCGTATGGGATATGGAATCCAAAGGCCTGTTTGAACACCTTTGCTGTTTGCAGTTACCAAGATAAAACGTCTCAAATTTGCTCAGGAACACAAGGATTAGACAGTCGAGCATCAGAAAAAAGTCATGTGGTCCGATGAGTCACTATTCCAGTTGCGTCATGCAGATGGCAGAGTGAGAATTTGGTGGAAACAGCATGAAAGCATGCACCCCACATGCATGAGTACAAAACCCTTCAAGCTGGTGGGGGCAGTGTTATGGTTTGGGGCATGTTTTCCTGGCATGATTTGGGCCCTTTAATTCATGTGGAACAACATCTGAATAGCACAACATACCTAAGTAT
>PVJC01022713.1:0-27061 GCA_004026665.1 Murina feae
ATTGATATGTTAGAGACACTTTTTCATTCATAATGTTGACCTGAAAAATAAAAGTCAATTATGTTACCAGAATAAACATGGGTTTGATCAGGAACAGCTAAGAATTGCAATTCAGGCCAAGCAAGCTATACCAAAAGCCACAGGCAAGTTTGTCAAATAGGATAGAAGTGTTATTTTATGGAGAAAAAGGAGGAAGTTGGAAGGGATTGCTTTGAATAGACATCTACTAGAGAAAGGCAAGAGTTCAGGGAAATGATGGCTTTTCATTGGCTGAGCTGCTGGGGTGGTTGGTTTCTTATAGGAGATGCAATGTACATCTTTTCCTGCTTTATGCTTCTTTTCTGTTGAGGATACTTCTGTCAGATCGGGAATTGACAATTCTTCCTGTAATGACATGTAGTGGGCTGTGTGAGAGCTCCCTCTCCTGGCCTCCCAACTACTTTTTAGTGAGGTTTTCCTTTATTCATTTTTACAATTATTTCTTTAATAAATCAGATATTTAGAAAATGTACATGATGAATCTCTTTCAAGTTAACTTTTCCCAATAAAAGTTTAAAATGTGCATTTGTACAAGTCACACACACATTGTTACACACATTATTACACAAGGGGATAATGATGTTTCTTACATGTTTGAACGGTTTACAAAGCAAAACACTGTTGTTGAAATAAGAATCTCTATCTGAAAAAAATGAGGATAAGGTGAATCAGTTGGGACTTATTCATTTTAATAATCAATCCATAAAAACCAGCAATTTCTGACAGACTAAAGAAATAATAATTGCATAATGATAGGCAACAGAAATAATAAAAATTAAATGAAATCTACAAGATTGTGATTTAACTTGCTCTGCCCATAATTTAGGCTTTAGCTTATTTTTGTGGGAATCTATTAATGGGTATGCAGTGTATTTCCACATGTATAACCTTGAATTTCCTCTTATCTGAACCTCTATTGAGATTGCGATCCTGTAGTTCAAAATATATTGGCCCAAAATGAAAAGGTCCTAAACATAGAAAGATAATGCGACTGAGGGAATTTTTCTTGTTTTGTTTTGTACTGTTTTTTTAAAACTAGCTCAATTCATAAAACTATTTGTCAATTTTCCAAAATCATATAGATACCAAAGCTAATATTTCAGCATTGATGATATGTTATATCTGTGTAGAGATTCACAGTTTCTTTCCACACACTATACCCCATTTGTTGTCACAGGAGGCATGGGGTGGAGGCAAAGCAGCAGTCATCCACATTTGAGAGACAATGGAGAGAACTGAAGTCATTTCTTCAAGGTCATACAGGTAGACCATGAAAATCAGGACTCAAACTGTCTCGAACTATCGATCTAATGTTGTTTTCACTCTTCTTTTGGATAATCAAATTCTTTGAAAATTTTGTTCAGTTTTTTAAAAATATATTTTTATTGATGTCAGAATGAGGATGGGAGATGGAGAGAGAGATAGAAACATCAATGATTACAGAGAATCATTGACTGGCTTCTTCCTGCATACCCTCTATTGGGGATTGAGCCTGAAACCCAGGCATGTGCTCTGACTGGGAATCGAACTGTGACTTCCTTAGTCCATTGGTTATTGCTCAACCTCTGAGGGAAACCAGTGGGGCAATTTTGCTCAATTGTAAATTAGAATCAAGAATTAGATTCAATAATCTAATCATTTGATTTAAGGATTAGATTGATGTAGAAAATAGTCATGCTGTTTCCTATATTCTACCCTTTTCCAGTCTCATTTCCCCCAATCACTTTTAGAATAGTAGAAAGATAGGGCAGTATTTGATGACACATAATAATAAATCGAAATTTTTTTTTACCAAATTACAATAAGAAATCATCAGGAAACTGTTTTATATTTAATAAGAAGCCTATTTTTAAGAAAAATGAGTTAACACTTTGGATATGACTACTTAGAGGTCTTTAAGGTTGTGCTGAAATTATCTTTGTTAGCATGAAAGTTTGACAAGAGTAAACTGAGGAAAAAGGTGGAGCCAGCTAAGTAAATAAAGAGTTTTTCTGCCTGAACCTGGACTACACAGGCTCCCCTCAGTGTTGCCATGATTTAAAGACCTTCTCCTCCTGTTATATATATTATAGTAATAAATCTTAATATAATATAAATAGTAAACAGAGCAGAGCAACACTTAACCTTGCTAGTTCCCCTTTGGAGAAGGATTAAGAAATTTGTACAAAAGGCAAAGGACATCCTAAAAGTTATAAGTAAAAGAAGTTCTCTTTTCTGTACCAGTATGTCTGTCAGGTTCTTAGATACCACAGGTGTGCTGGGCTTCCTTTGGCTGTATTAATTAATGAATTAAGCTCGGTGCTTTGGTCATCCAGTTTGTCCTTCCTACCTCCTTGGATAGCTTGATAGGTTTGTTGTGGGTTGCAAGCAGTTTTGACAGCAGCTACCTGCAGGTAGCTATCTGGGTCTGTTGCCCCAAGCACACTCAAAGGGCAAAGGGGGTTTGAGAAAAAGAGAGCCAACCAGGACATCTCAAGTAGAACATCACCTCTACACTGTTGAAATGTGTCCCCACTGTCTTTCCGGGCCACTGTTGTGCTTGTCCATTGGTCCATACTTTGTAAAGGGAATGACCACAGAGGTGTTTAATTATCTACGTGTCCTGTGCAATTGATTTTATCCTTTCTGTGAGCCAGGGTTTAGCAAGAAAAATCTTTGAATGAAAGAGTCAGGAAGGGAAGAAAGCCAGAATTTGAAATGTCTCCTGGCCAAAGCCCTATTTCCTTTAGCACAGAGGGACACCTTTGCCTTTGTCTATTACCAGATATGTCCTTCAAACTGAAGCCATCTGTTCCATAAACTTCTAAGACTTAGGCCAAGGGAATTTTAAACCAAGAAACCATTCCACCAAATGTCAGTCAGTGTGTCTGGCATCTGGCTGAAACCTAAAAGCTCAAAATGTAAGGTTTCAGAAGGCTACAGACTTTTCTGGAATTTCACAAAGTGTAGTGTTCAGTAAATGATTTAAGTTTATTTTAGCTCTCTGATTAGTAAATGATTTGACAGTCTTTACAAAGAGTTTAAAATATAAAAAAATGAAAGAAAATAAAAATGATTCATGATCACAGAACACTGATATAACCACTATTATCATGTTCTATTTCCTTGCCTTCTTTTATATAATGTTTGTTTTACAAATTTAGCATCCTATTTTATATACTGCCGTGAGTATCTGCTTCTCCCTATGTATTTTCCATGTCATTGAATGGTGTGTAGAAATGTTAATCTATCATAAGACAGTGCCACATTAATCAATTCTAAGCTGATGTCAACATGTATCATTTTCCCCCATTTCAAATAGAATTATTTATTTATATATCTTTTAATCCTCGCCTAAGGATACGCTTATTGATTTATTGATGTTAGAGATAGGGGAAGAAGGAAAGAGAGAGAGAAAGAGAGAGAGAGAAAGAACGAGAGAGACATTAGTGTGAGAGAGAACACTGATCAGCTGCCTGCTGTAGGCACTCTGACCAGAGATCAGAGCCCTCAACCTGCGTATGTGCCCTGACTGAGAATAGAACCCACAATCTTTTGGTGCAGGGGACGGTGCCCCAGCCTACTGAGCCACACTGGCCAGGGCTCAAACAGAATATCTTAGTGTCTTTGTTCATATTACATTGTGTGCATCTTTAAGTTCTGCCTTAATATTTTTCTAGAATCATAATTATTATGACAAAGATCAATGAATGTTTTTAGAATTCTGGTACATTTTGCATGTATAGAGAGAAAATGCTGATTTTATTCTGGAAAGGCTCTGTCTCACAAGCAAGGTGCTATGGATGAGCATCTCTGTCTCATACTACCCTGTAACAGAAGAACTATCTTGGAAAGATACCTTTAAAAAATCCACATATTGTTTCATTTCCTCACTTCTCAGGAAGGAGAAGTGTGAGTCAGTGGCCAGTGAGTCTTCAGTCTGATTGCATCTAAAGCATATGCAGCTCAAATGCCTCAACATTATCGCCTCTTTATAGTTTTCAGTTATTGCAGGTTTCCTTCTAATTTTTAAAAAATATTCTTTTTTGTTATTTCACTCATACTACGTTTAGTATTTGCATACTGTCCACTTGTTATTCATCCCAGCATTAAGCCTTCAAGGCGCTGTGTTTTATTTTGTTTGTTTGTTTTTTTGGGGGGGGGGTTGTGTTTTTGTTTTTTTTTAAGTGATCAGGATGTTCTCCCCTCCCAAATGCAAATTCAGTTTCTCCTGGGCCCTTGCCCCATTAGCATCCTTTCCTTCCTCCTGGAGGCCCCTCTTGCCCAAGAAGCCTCTCCTCCAAACATCTACTACAACCCAGTTTAGTTCTCAGCTTGCCATGAATTAATCCCCCAAAGTGTTAGATGGTAATCAGCGTATTAGCCGAACCATTCATGCTGCACTTTCTTTTATTTAAAGATTTTAAGGGAAATTAAAGAAAAATGATAGCTTTCTAAGATCCAAGTGAATAAAAGTAATGATAGTGGGAAAACACTTTGGATTTTAGAGTCTTGCCTGCTGCTTCCTCAGGATTTAATTCAAGCTGCTGCCTTTTGAAAGACTGTTACTTTGCCTTAAAATGTAAATATGAATCTCAAATATATCTCCTATTTTCTTAGGCTCACAATTCCATATTTATTTTAGTCTTAACCCAAACAAAATTTTGTTACTGCAAAATGGCTAGCATTCAGGACTTTGTTTTCTCCAATTAGTTTCAATCTGTAAGTTCTTTTTAAAAATATGTGTTTGTTATTAATATTAGAGAGAAAGGGAGAGGGAGAGGAAAATAGAAACATCAATGATGAGAGAGAATCATTGATCAGCTGCCTCCTGTATGTCCCACACTGGGCAAGTGCCCTGAGCTAGAATCTAACTGTGACCTTTTGGTTCATAGGTTGACACTCAACCCCTAAGCCACACCAGCCAGACTCAATCTTTAAGTTCTTCGACTTACATAAGCAGGGCCTACTCCATGAACTCAGCATGAACTCAAGGTCACAGCATTTTAAAACATGAAGTTCAGAAGTGTGATATAAAGATATCTTAATAGTATCTGACGAACTTCAGAAAACTGAGGTCCTAAGACATTAGGCAATTTGCAAAGAGATACAGATGATAAATGTCCTCCAAAACTCAAGCCAGTGCTTCCTGTTATAATTATGTCGTTCACGATGTTATTGTTCAAAAATTCATGTGAGATATACCCTAAAAAAACTCGGTTGCATTTTATTTCAGTTCTAGTATCACAGCTTCACAGTAACTTTTCTTCTTTGTAACTAATCTCTTCTAAAATCTCATCCAAATCTAAAATCTTCTGCCTATCAGAAGAAATGGTTCTTAATTAAAAACAAAGTTTACAAACACACAGGTGCAACCTCAGATGAGTGAAAAAGCTAGTGTGCTGCTGCTGCAATCCTGCTTCTCACAATTAGGTTCTCTCTTAATCACCTGCCCTGCACCTGCTGCTAAGGGATGGGCTTCCAGGAACTCAAAGGTGTCTTTGTCTGAATCCACATTTATTCAGCTTAATGAGCTTTATGCATATACTAATCTTTGAACCATCATACCTCAAAGAGGTATTCAATTTATATATATATATATATATATATATATATATATATATATATATATACACACACACACACACACACACACGGACATACACACACATATGTATGTCATATATGCCATCTCCATCAATATTAATTATTGTATTATTTTTCAAACATTATGTATATACGTAATATAAAAATGGGATTGGTATATCTTATCCCTCTAAAGAACATGATTAAGAAAAGGCAGCAGCCCTAACCGGTTTGGCTCAGTGGATAGAGTGTCAGCCTGTGAACTGAAGGGTCCCAGGTTCGATTCCAGTCAAAGGCATGTACTTTGGTTGCGGGCACATTCCCAGTGGGTGGTATGCAGGAGGCAGCTGATCGATGTTTCTCTCTACTGATGTCTCTCCCTTCCTCTCTGTAAAAAATAAATAAAATATATTTAAAAAAAAGAAAAGGCAGCAAACTTTCTCACAGTTCGTGGTGTGCTATAACACAATGATACGGCTGTTCCTCCTTGAGCAGAGAGAATAGAGGCACTTAAAACCAAAAATACTAGTAGCTTCTCTTGGGTTAAATTTTTTCTTCATATAATGCATAAGCTTTCAGTCTTGGCAGGCTTTCTTGAGACTGAAAATGAAATGTGATCATTGTCTTTTATGACAAATAATTCTTATCCCATTTGACTAATGAAGGAAATGATACCTAAGCACCAGATTGCCGATGGAGGAAAGCTAAGCTGCTTAAGAGGAAGAATTTTGCAGTGACAGCCAAAGAATGTGATCTGAGCAGAACTGATGCCCACACACTCACTTCAGTGACAATGGGGCTATCTTGGTTTTCAGCATGTTTGTTTGTCAAGGAGGGTTCCAGGTCCAAGAGGGACTAAAACATGAAATGATGTCCACTCCTCCAAGGCATGCAAGCTGCTTGGTTCTTATTGTCATAACTTCTGCCCTCAAGAGCTGAAGTCAGGACAGTCATGGTCTGACCTCACTTCATCTTTCAGAAGAGAAAACTATGATCAGTCTTTTTATAGGTTACTGTGGTTTTTTACACTTGAGTTTGTTTATTTAACTTAAGGCCTTAGCTTGGGAGGGTTAATAAGGCTAACAAATATGTTAATCAATAATTTGATTATCTTTGCCTGACTTAGAATAAGTCTAGGTCTGACATGGTACATGCATATCTTGAACCAGGACTAATTTTTATTTTTTTACCTTTAGTAAGCTGATTGAAGGTAAATTCTGAATTTCAATGAGTTGAACCATTGAACCTCAACAAACTAGACCCTATTTTACTAAATTGCATCTTTTACACCATGAATGAATACAGTAAGAAGTACAATATGTAAATTAGAATTGAGGAATTTGGGAGGAAATACTATATTATTTTATGGAGAAGAAATTCACTTAAAGATAGGGCAGAATGGGCTCAGAGTTTTTCTTGGTTAAGAGTTTAGTTCTTCCTACCACAAAAATCTCTTACATTTACAGACCTTGGATGTTTAGAAAGTGGTTAATCTACATAATTTCTTTGGTTCTTACAAACAGCCTTCAAAAAGTTATATAACTTCAAAAAGTTATTTGAAGAAGAAATTTTTATTTTAAGTTTAAAACCATGAAAACTCATGGGAGGCTCAGTGCCCTCCCAAAGTAGAGCCCATTGAAATAGTGACTTAAACTTGCAATTGAAGCTTATTGCTCCTGTAAGCAATTCAACTCAAAACAACCCATTTTACCCCAGTGCCGATGACTTCCCTTGAGTTGTTCATGTATTTTCAAGTGTACACACTTTCTTTATTTGATCCAAAATTTTAACTGAGCAGGGAATACATCTTATCTTCATATCTTCTATGCTGCTCAGCCTGGTAACTTGCGCACATTAACCTATCTTGACAAGTTGAACTGTATTTTTAACATATATTCATGAAATTACTTAATGATTTAATAACTAACATATATGTATTTAATAACTAACATATATGTATAACATATGTTAGTTATCAATTGATTTTTGCATGTTAAATCATTTTTAGAGATAGAGCAAAGAATTATTTAGCTCTCCGTTTTTAATGCATTCACAGAGTTGAATTTTTCAAAGATGAGTTCAGACTGTCTTTTGACTATTTCATTCCACACTTGAAAGTTGGGGTTCTTAGTAGATATATAACCTTCTGCCCTCAGTCAGAGTGGGGTAACATTTTTAGTATTTAATAAAAGTTTTGTTTTGCTGTTTATCTCCCACAGTCTTATCTTTGTCTATTCAGGGTACTATAGCAGAATACTATAGACTGGTGGCTTAAATAACAGAAATTTATTTCTCACAGTTCTGGAGGGCGAAAAGTCCAAGATCAAGGGGATGGCAGATGTGAAGTCAAAGGAAGGCATGCTCCCTAGTTTACAGATGGCAGTCTTCTCACTGAGTCCTCACATGGCATAGAGCAGAAAGAAGAAGCAAGCTCTCTCATGTCCCACTCTCATGACTTAAATACCTCCAAGAGGGCCCATCTCCTAATACTGTCAGTCACACTGGAGTTAGGATTTCAACATATGAAGTTTGAGGGGACACACGTTCAGTAGCAAGCCTGTTAGTGCAATATTTTTGACATTCTTAAAATTCTTAATCAGCTATGAAACTACATATTATTCAGGAGTTTTTATATATTTCTCACTTGAAATTAAAATTTCTATGATTAGGACTAAAATCCTTACCAAAAGTATTTCTCTGGCCAAGACCTCATCAAGAAAATATAAGAACATGTAAATTGGCCCCAAATGTGGCAAAAACTAATTTTTTTCCATATGAAAAGGAGAAACAAATTTTAAATGAGTTGTATGATATTACATGTCCTTCTGCCTCCCACCCACAGAGAGTGACTGCAGATGAAAGTGATCCAGCTAGCCAAAGTGGTCATCATGCACGATTGCCAAGTGTGGTGACCTTTGCTATCGCAAATCAACCACCCCAAATTCTGGGCTCCTTGCCATCATGACTGCCTCTAAAACATATTCTCTAATTTTTCTTATCATATTTTGGTGCCAGAGACAAAGAAAAATGGAATGGGTATAATAATCCAAAGAGCAGCTGTTGCTGTTCATAAAGGAAGATTCCCAAAGGGTGACACACATCTAAAACTAGCGTATCTTTAATGGTCCCTTCAACTTACCCTTTGTTTCAAAGCCCAGTCTCAAAATATAATCATTACAGCCAAATTAGTGATTCAATATTGAAATACGAAAGAGTATTTTGATAAGACATAGAGTTGGCAAAAAATCAAAGGAAACCATGGTGATCCAAAAGCAGCAATATGAAAACATAAAGCCCTAGGTTATTTTAAATTTCAGAAGATCATTTTAGCTCAAGCAAAGCACAAAAGAATGTAAAATAACAAAGACACAGAAACCACAAGTAACTTTCAGAAATTCTTTATTGAACCACTCAGAAGTATTTTTCTGTCTTTCTCGAGAATCTTAATGCCTTAGTTTAAGGCAGGATCTCTCAAATTCAGCCTCTTGACATTTCAGGATGGAAAATTCTTTGTTGTGGGGGCTGTCATGTGTATTAACCGATGTTTAGCAGCATCCTTTAGTTCCCCTCACTAGATGCCACAGCATCCCTCACCGCTTCCACTCCTACAGTTATGAAAACCAGAACATCTCCAGGCATTGGCAAGTATCAGGGACAGAACTGCCCTCTGTTAAGAACCACTGGCTAAATAGTAAGGATGGAGATGAGAATAAAAACAAATACAGATTCAAACATTTTACAAATATAATTTTGAATGATGAGACAATGGTGTTTATTAGAAAAGCTGGACCATTTCTTTATTAATTCTTTCAAGAATCAATTAACTGCATCCTATGTGCCTGGCACTGGTTTATACTTGCTCACGGACAGTAACTGACTTCAGGACGAACAGTCAGTCCCTTTTATAACATAGCGCTTAGAGATACATCTGTGGAAATTAACACTAGTTTGGAGAGAAAATGGGTCTGACAGATTATTAAACATTTTCAGTTTGTTACAGCAGAAAGATCCTAAGAAAGTATAGATCAAATATTAAGCTGTGTTACCACAATTATGTTACCAGTTGTGATCTTGATGTAGTCACTTGACATTTAAATTCTCAATTTTCTCTATTTGTTGATGAAAAAAAACTATTACATAGTGTGTTAAGAATTAAAGATAATATGTGTATAATACCTGGTACATGAAGGTATTATCATTACTGTCCACTGAGTATTTATTTACTTACCATTAATTTTTATTATTATTATCACTAGAGGCCCAATGCACAAAATTCATGCAAGAGTAGGCCTTCACAGCCCTGGCTGCCGTGGCCTTCACAGCTCCAGCTTCATCTGGAAGGTCATCTGGGTGGTCATTTTGCTGGTTGGTTTGCATATTAGGCTTTTATTATTATAGATTATTTTCTCCACAAATATTATCATTGTGAATTGTGGGCAGAGGATCTATTATACTACCACCTGTGTCCTGAGTTCAAACCAAAATGGACTGATGGAAAATTCTATTTATAGTAACATATAGTTTATTTAATTTGAGTCCCAAAAACAAAATGATTTTATTCCTTGACAATTAAGATTTGAGAGTTCATCTGAACATGAGGAACTGTTTTGAGGACCTATTTGCCTTTGTACTTTCCTGGCCTATGAATTCAGTTTTGTATTGCTGTCTACTAATGCAGACATATCCCTATACTTTTTCCTAATTGTTCAGTTTCTGACTTCAACACGACCCAGATAGAATTTCTATTTGGCCATAGTTTGATGGAAACTACTTGTGGCTATTTTATCTGGCTAGAAAGGTCCTCTTTCATTATCATTGTGGTCTGGCATTTTACACTAGATTCATGTGTCATTAAAACCTGTAAAACACATTTAAAACAATCTCAACTTTTTTTTATTCCTCCTCAAAAAGCAGTATATGTTCAGATTTAAAAAAAAACACAGATCAACAAAAAAATTTTTAAGACATAATCCTTCCCTAATACACATACATCCATCCACATGCATTCATATTGACAAATCTGACAGAATTATGAGACACATATAATTTTGCTTTTATAGGTATGTGCAGAATGCTGTAGGAGCACATGAAACATTTCTTATCTACATGTGGTTGATCCTGAAGGTTTCCTGGAAGCAGTGAGCTCTGGAGGATAAAAAGCAGTTAGCTAATCAAAGGGGACAAGGATGTTGGAATGTGAGGAGTCCAGGCAGGTAATGGTAATGATAAAGAAAGATTATGGCATGAGCAAAAGCCTGGAGTGGGAAGAGTATTAGAGGTCTTGAGGTCTTAAGAAGTTCTGTGCACAGAAGTGCATAGTTGGGATATTGGTGGTGCTGGGAATTTGTAAGTGATGAAACTGGGGACATGAACAAGAGAAAGAATGTGCAAGACACGATAAGTCATGTCAAACATATGGTGTTTCTCCACGAGCCATTAAAACTATAGACCACATGTATATGCATATTTTTGTTTTATAAAATTATTTATTGTGGGGATTGGATTAGAGGGATATTTGTGAGGGATGAGCTTAATAGAAGCCACACTGAAGAGGAGCAGTGCAGTGTGAAAGGCTGCTGTGGTGATTTGGGTAAAATAATAACAGTAAAGTTGGAAAATAGTAAATGATAAAAGAATGGTAATTGCTTTGATATAAGTGATGAGAAGAGGTGAGTCAAAAATAATACCCATAAAGTCTTTTGATTTAATGGTTGACTAAAATCACCTCACAGGATCTCCATTTCCAAATACCTAACAAGTTGAACCAGATCAACAGAAACTCATATTATCTCTTTTTCTCATTATATGTATATATGGTACCATTATTGTATGCATATGAAAATATAAAATATATAGTCACAAAATAAATAGCAAACAAATAAGGAAAAGAACACAGTATGATCCAATTAAATTTAAAAGTGGCATCCAAAGAGAGCAACCAAAATTTTAGGGGTGGAACAAAGATGCAAGTACTAAAAGTCTCCTCCTATCCTGTCCCCAACCTCAGATACTTATCAATCAGAAAGAAAAAATAAATAATGACAATATCCACTATTACTCCCAAATCTGGAGGAAGGCAAACCAGTGGGTATTCTGAAGCTTACAAGACTATTTTACAGAAGTGAAGTTTCCTGAATGAAAGAATAGAAACACTAAGGCATTTCCCACAGCTGCGGAGGATACCTCTCAACATATTACCATGGAGCCCTAACTAGCATAGTCAGCAAAACCTCAGGTATAATTATACATCAGCTCCACAGCATCCCACCAGGCCCTACCTCTGTGTTTCTGTCCACAGACATGGATAGAATGCAAAACATCCGGCGCTCAAGCTGAAGCTGTTTAGGCACATGTTTTATACATCGTAAGGTTACTCAAGAAATTCTTACACCGCAAAAGACCTGAAAAGAGCTGCAATGGTATGCAATCAATCAATCAATCAATCAATCAATAAATAAATAAATAAATAAATAAATAAATAAATAAATAAAAAGGTACAGCACACTTGCAGATGAACTGGAAGAAATAAATAAAAATACATTATTCAAAATATTTTTTTTGTTCTGGCTAGGTAGCTCAGTTGGTTAGAGCGTTATTCCAATTTCAAAATTACTATGGAGTTATAGAAATTAACACCATGTAGTATTGATATGTGACAGAGAAAAACTCATCAGGCCACTCTAATCTTAAGAAAAAGATCAGGCGTACAAAACATTCTACAAAATATCTGAGCAATAATCTTCAAAACTGTTAAGGTCCAGAAAGCAAGGAAAGTCTGAGAAACTGTCACAGAGCAGAAAAGGGTAAGGACACATGATGCCTACGTGTATGTGGTATCCAGGATGGGATCCTTGAACAGCAAAAGGACAATAGGGAGAATAGTGCATGCTGAATAAACTGTATAGTGTAGTTATTAGTAACACACCAATGTTTCCTTCGTTTTGACAACATGGTAACATAAGATATTAACAATAGAGGACATTGGATGAGGAATATACAGAACTCCCTGTACTATCTTTGCAATTTTCCTATAAATCTAAAACTATTTCAAAATAAAAAGGTTTTGGGGGGGAGGAAGTCTACAATGAAGTTCACTTAATATTGAAATGATGTTCTTGCAGGACAAGAGGTTGGCATCTTACAATTTTCTTTGTTTTGTTTTTATCTTTCATGTATGTACTCTTGATTGCATCAATTCTTTACAACAAGAATTTTTTAAAGTATAACCTAGTTTTCTTAAAAAACAAACCAAAACAAGTTATGATACCAAAGTTTCTGACTCAGAAAACTAGATGGATGGTGGTTATATTAACTGGCTATTACTGCCATAATACTACAAAACAAACCACCCTTCACTTAATGGTCTACATTGGGCATTTATTTTTATGTGGTTTTATAAGTTGGCTCTGATGGGTTTGGCTCTTATTTGATGCACTGAACTCCAGACAGGGATTATGCTCAAGGGAACAACATGTGTTTTTTATTCTCCTTGGGCCAGTATCTTCCTATTAGTTTTTCTAATGGCAACTGGTAAGACCACAGGAAGATTTCAAGAACACATAATGCCTCTCAAGGCTTGGCCCCCAAACTGGCCATTTTCGCTTCACCAACATTCCATTGGTTTTAGCAGAAGTCACATGACCAAGGTCAACATTGTTCAGGTAGGGAAATATATTCCACCTTCTCCAGTGGAAAGTATTGCAACGTCATATGCCAAAAGACATGGATGCACACACAATTATAATATTGAAAGGCCATGGAAAATGAAGTGCAAAAGATCCAATCTACCCTGCAAGTATAATTTACTGAGAGGAGAACAAAGTCATACCCTATATAATATGTTCTTACTTAACTAAAAATTAATTTGAGTCAGTCTATATATTCTGGAAATTATTACAAAAACTTGATCTGATCAAAGGGAGGTAGTGTTTTGGGTTTTTCTTTTGTCAAACATATTGAACTGCAGAATTTGGTCCCATCAATTTCTTTTCCCTTTTTCTGACAGCTAATGCCATTGGCAGACATCCGTAAGATCAAGTTTTCAGGCTTTGCCTAAAGGAAGTCTGTGATGTTATTCCCGGGGTAAATGATTCAACTTCTGGTTAGTTACTATGGAAATTAATATACAGCAGCATATTGCTAGTAACACAATGTTTTACTGCTTCACCCCAATTTTGGTTTTATTTATTAATAGATAGCTTGCATTTTAAATAAAGAAATGGCTTTCACTTCCATTATTTATTTTACATTTAGTGTTAGTTGAACTGAAGGTTAAATGTTACAGAAATGAAATTTTCTAAATAGTAATTATGTAGGTAAACATTCCATTAATATTGCTGCATTAAACCTTCTGGAAAATCCACAATTGGATATTTGTTACAATCTAGTTATGTGGATATGCTATGGATTGTTTCTGTGTACAAAATTGTAGCATTAATTACATAAAAGAATTTGCTACTTTTGGTTTATTTATGAACTTTTCATGCCAGAATAAAACAAAAATGTCTAATACTAATAACATAAAAAATACATTTCTTAAAACATACATTTCTTTCATCTATAATTTATACATTGGTAACTAATGAAAATGCATTAGTATTTCTCAATGCTTCGATAATGATGAACAGCTACTTGATTTTTTAAATAGCTCTAAAACAAAAATGTAAATAAAAAATATGAATGGCAAATGTAATACCAGATGATCTGCATAATGTACATTTTGCTAAATAGAACTTGTGCCATTTTTACATAGGAGTGGTGCAGATGGGTCTAGGAATACAGTTTGATATTTTTTTTGGAAAACAAGAAAAGAGAAAGATTTTCTCCCAAAGGGTATTAACTCTCAGTTTTGAAGTCTTAAAATAATAGCGTCCATAACCCAAACACAATAATTAAAGGGAACAGTAGAGATGTAACTCAAGGCGGAAGAAAAGACACAAAAGGCAGAGGAAGAGCTCAGTAGGACCACAGAGGGCTCAGAGGAAGACAGATTTTTCGCAACTCTTGACATCATTATAATAGGCCACTGAGGTGAAGCCCAGAATATAACCACTAAGCCATTACTGAGGGTGTGTGGGTGTGTGTGTGTACATACACACATAAACTTACATTTGTTTTCCAGTTAGCATCACAAACGTTTGTCAACCAGAAATAACCAGAGAGGAAATGTAACTGCAATTTAGGGTAGAGAGATTGAGAACTGAAGCTGGAGAATCAGACTACCAATACTGGCTCTACCAACCTATTATGTCTGTGACTCACACAAATCGCACACTGTTTCTGTGCTTCAACCTTTACAAGTAAACAAGTGTTTGTTAAATGCAGCACTCTGGGTTGCTGCAAGGATCAAAAGATAGAATATGCTGAAGCACTTTTTAGTACAGGGACCTACTACAATTCCAAATATTTTAGTTTTAGTATTTGACTTATTTGAGCATCATTATCTACAGATAATCCAAATTGCAAAGTGACCTATACATAACATCATTGGTTAAGTGTATATTTTGACCAATGTGTCTCTATGGTTTGGATTAACATAGACAGGACTTACAAGTAAAAATTTTCACTTTGAGCCCAGCTTGTATGGCTCAGTGGTTGAGCATCAACCTATGAACCAGAAGATCAAGGTTTGATTCTCAGTCAGGGCACATGCCAGGTTGTAGGCTCGATCTCCAGTGTGAGGCATGTAAGAGGCAGCCAATCAATGATTCTCTCTCATCATTGATATTTTTATCTCTCTCTCCCTCTTCTTTCCTCTCTGAAATCAATAAAAATATTTTTTAAAGTCTTGTTTTCACTTTGAGATGTGGGTATCTTGGTTTCTGAATTTCTTACATCCAGTGAGTGATTGCCAAATCATTTATTTTTGTTTCAGTCAGCACAGTCTCTCTAACATGTTAATCCATTCTTCACTCTGGCCATTTACAACCCAGTGTTATCTTATCTAATAAATCTTATCTAATAAAGAGGGAATATGCAAATTAACTATCACGCCATAATGGTCAAGATGACTGCACCCACAGCAGAGGCCGAGTTCCCATAATGAGCCTTTACAAGCAATCAGCAAGGACCTGAGGCTGCATGGCACTGGGCCAGGGGACCTCAGGCCACACCCCTCGCCCTGGCACCCGGCTGGGGGACCTAAGGCCATGCCTGCCACCTGGCAGAGCTTGACAGGGTACCTCAAGGCACACCTAGAGGCCCAGCATTAGGCCAGGCGAACTGGAGCGGCACACTCCACCCAGCAGGGCTTGACCGGGGTGGGGCCAGCCAAGTCTGGATCTAGCCCAATGGGAGTGGGGCAGGCCAGGTCTGGGTCTCTTGAGATTTTGAGGCACATGTGGGTGGACAGGGACTTGACTCTGGTTCCCATGGCATGCTCCAGACTTTGACAGGAGGAAGATTTTCATGTACATTTTACTAATTTTCTTTCATCTCTGACACTTCTATTATAGAGAAAGGGCAAGTAGTAATATTAAAATATTTCTTCTAATTAATTTCCTTTTAACGTGCACGAATTTCATGCACCAGGTCACTAGTGTTCTCTGTAAGAGTCATAAAGAATTACATCAAAGCACAAAATTTTGTGTCTGACAAAACCTCTGGTTTGGCCAAAATCAATACTCACCTGGAAGAACATTTCATTGAAAAGCAAATTTGAAATGTGAGGAAAATCTTAGCTCACAGAAAAGATGTCAGTGCTGTTTCAGTTCTTTTGGGTCTAGATTATCCAGAAGCCCTCAGTCAACTTATGGTTTGGCAAATGAAGCTGGGACAATTAAATAATGAAATGTTCCTGATGTAGCCTATATGGATCTATCTCTATGCATTTTTCCTCAGAAGCCACTGGAATTACTGCATGCATTTCAAAAATGCAATTTGATTTATGCTATCCAACTCACTTAATCCCCAGCTGCCCACGTGCATTGTAATTCCTGTCTGGTACACACAACCCACCAGCATGGAGTTTGAAGCAGATAAGTAATTCCATTTAACAGCTGTTAAATAGGGAATCACAGGTAGCTTTCATTCAAATGTTAATTGCTCTCAGTGCTTTGCTCATAAACTCACCCCGAAGTCAGGTACTTTAAGCTGTTTTGCAGGGAGATATAAAAGTCAGATGAGTTCCAGCCATGCTGACAGAAGAGGAGGAAGGATCTGTGTTAAGACCTAGGGGACTAGCCCCTGTAGCGCATATCACCATGGATGTCACATAGTGGTGGATGTTCCAAGGACAATAGTTGTTTTCTAAATGATAAGACTTTGCAAAAAGACTCCTAGGGAGGAATGGTGATTCAGTCATAAAACATTTACAAATTGAGGCTATAAAAACAGTCTGGAAGGAGACGATGGCAAATTGTCCAACTATAAAACTGTGCTGTGAGCCAGGACAGAGGTAGCTAGTGCTGTCAGTTGTTTTAGAATAAGTAAATGAACACTGGATTTGGAACTAAATAAATGAATGTAGTGATTTTATTGGAGCCAGCAATTTTGAATGCTGCATAGATAATCATTGGGTACATGGTTTTTCAACAAAGTGCCTGGGAAGAATACTGGATTATCTTTCACCAGCAACTGTTCAGAGAAAAAAAATATGAATAGTCTAAGCAGAATAATCAATAGCGTAATTTAGAACAATTAATTCTGTCACTCTGAACTTCAGTTTCTTCTTCTGTAAAATGAGATGATTAAACTCAGTGGGTCTCTGAGATCCCAACATGGTTCAGCATTTGACTATCCCTAGAGTCACTAAAAAAAAGCAGGAATTGCCCTAGCTGGTTTGGTCAGTGAGTAGAGCATCAACCTATGGACTGAAGGTTCCCAGGTTCAATTCCAGTACAAGGCACATGCTTCAGTTGTGGGCTCAACTTCTAGTAGGGATTATGCAGGAGGTAGCCTATCGATGATTCTCTCTCATCATTAATGTTTCTACCTCTCCCTCTCCCTTCCTTTCTCTGAAATCAATAAAAATATAAATGTTTTTAAAAAGCAGGAACCATGTACTTTTATTCAGACACAACATAAATGTTAAATTGCTGAGTTCTAACTAAATGGCCCAGGGCAACAACCATAGCCTCCTACGGGAACATTAGGTCTCAGCAAACAAAGGTACAATTAGGGTCAAACTAGGTCATCCAGGAAAAGTGAGGATTTTGTGGGCTGACTTGCCTCAAAATACCTTATCCTTTTTATCCATTCAGCTCAACGATCCAGATTTATTTGTTGGTCATTTCATTACATTTATTAAGTATTTTTAGGTATTTACTACGTGCTAGATCCTGTTAAGATGCAAAAGTATGCTCACAAACTAATGAAGAGTCCACAAAGTTTTTTTTGTTTGTTTGTTTGTTTGTTGCTTAAAATATTACAAGTGATAAGTAGGTCTCCATTTTTTCCCCTTGCCCTTTCCCCCTCCTCCTCTACCCCTCCCCCCGTTTCTTATGTCCATTGATTATGCACTAATCAGAAAGGACATATGCACCCCTATGTTCATAGCAGCACAATTTACCATAGCTAAGATTTGGAAACAGCCTAAGTGCCCATCAGCAGATGAATGGATTAGAAAACTGTGGTTCATCTACACAAAGTTTTTATTACCAAGAGTAAAGAGCTCCTGCCAGAATGAAAATGAACACTTGTCCTCCTTCATCAAGAAGGTCTTGCTGTCATAAAATGAAAATGTCAGCTAAATTAAACAGTGTGCTCATTGGCATGATTGATTTATGCTCTGACTCCAGCTCCTTACCTCATCATGGGCCAGTTGATAGACTGGCCCCAGTCCTCAGACTACACTTTGCACAGCTCTGCTCTATTGGGCAGTAAGGAGAAACATTGCATCTCCCCATTTTTATCTCCAATGCTCTACAAGGCATCTGAGCAGTAATGCTGATGCCCAGTGTTTGAAGAGTTTGCAGAGCAAAAGCCCTTTTATGTTTATTCAAGGGAAAAGACTCACACATGAGTCCAGTGAGAGACGGCACAGGATAGAGGCAAATCCCATACTCTCTTCACAATCAGCTCTCTTCTCCAGTCAGGAGGACTTCTTCTTGGCAAGCTTATCCTACCAGGTTCTTTTCTCCCTTATCATGAGGTCTCTTCCAAGAGGTCCCTGATCTTCATATAAACGGGCCTCAGGCAAATCTGTCTCACCAGATCACTGGACATGTCTTAATCCCACTTGGGACACATTATTGTAAGCAAACTAGAACTCAAACTAGATTCATTATCAAATGTTCTTATTTACGTGTTCACAATGTATTGAATAGTATGTATTAAGCAGCATTTGGGTTACAGAGGAAGGTAGCACATGGCATTCACTATAAGAAATCTGGACAATAATTTGAGATAACATGCATACAAATGTATATAATATTACATTAAATTCCATAAGTATAATTAGACAGTATGAAATGCATGTAGGAGATAGATGTGACATGATTAAAGGAATAGAAAAATGTTTGAGTATGTAGCTACATTTGAGCTAAGTTTTAAAGCATGTTTATGACTCATGAGAAGGCAAAAGAATTAATGCAGGGGGAAAAAGCAGTTAGGGGACTGATAGATTGCTGAATGTTTTCATTTGTGTTATCCTAGACATACCTGTGACATGTGAAACCTGAACTCATTGTTGATAATTGCTTGCACTCTGGTCTTTTCTGACTGAATAAAAACAGCAAGTGGTTCAAGGGTAATATTGTAGCCACTAAATTTTTGGCAAGTCATAATCTTAGCTTAAACCATATAAATATATGAAAAAGAAAGAACATGATTTATTTCTGGTATTTTTTCACACCCATGCTTTGAGGATGTGAATAAAAGAAGAATAATTGATCTAAACGGTTTGAAAGTTAATTTCATAGCAGCTATATTTGTGAAAGACGGTAATTATTATCCTGGGAGGCCTTACCATTGTTTAAAAGCATTTCTCCTTAAGTCAGAGAAAACTTTATACTATCAGTAATTTCCTTGCATCCTTTCCCTACAAAACTTTAATTGCTTCCTGTGCTCCCAGTTAGATTGATTTGGATCTCATTAATGCACTAAAAGCTCTAGTTTATAAAAATGAATAATTTTATCAAGAATGGCAATTAGGGCTTATTTCTTTAGTAGCAATTTCAGTCAATTTAGTGCAAACCATTATGGTGCATTTGGTTCCATTTCGAGACTACTGCTTCCTATTATATTCCATGTAAACTAAATTTCTTGTGGATCCCTAAAACAAACAAACAAACAACAACAAAAAACATTAGTAATAACTCACACAAAAAAACTTCCAATTTTTCATGGAAGAGGAGCAACTTAAGATGTTTTCAGGTATGAACACACAAAAAGCAACTTCCCTAATATTATATAACAAACAAAGAAAAATGGATTTTAGGTACAGCTAAGAGATTCCATGGCCTGAATACCAGTAGACCTCCTACTTCAGTGGCCACAAGAATCCTATATAATAAAGAGGTAATATGCAAATTAACCTTCACACCCTCACAAGATGACTGCCTAAGACCAGGCAGACAGCGGGGTTGGTGAGGGACGACCAAACAACTGAACAGCAGGCTGTGTGGGGTGACCAGGTCAGCAGGGGAGCTGTGAGGGGTGACCAGGCCAGCAGGGGGGGCAGTTGGGGGCTACCAGGCCAGCAGGAGGGCCAGCAAGAGGTGACAAGGCTGGCAGGGGAGGCAGTTAGGGGCAACCAAGCTGGGGGGTGGCACTTAGGAGCGACCAGGCTGGCAGCAAGGCAGCAGTTGGGAGCGACCAGGGAAAGAGCAGTTAGAGGTGATCAGGCTGGGACGCAGAGACAGTGAGGGGCAATGAGGCTGGCAGTGGGGGACAGTTGGGTGCGACCAGGCAGGAAGGTAGGTAAGTGATTAGGAGCCAGCAGTCCAGGATTGTAAGAGGGATGTCCAATTGCCGGTTTCAGCCCAATCCCCAGGATCCAGCCTAAACTAGCATTCGGACATACCCCGAGGGGTCCCAGATTGGAGAGGGTGAAGGCTGGGTTGAGGACCACCCCCATGCACAAACTTTGTGCACTGGGCCTCTAGTCACTAGAAATATTAGTGAAAATGAGAATCTACAGACCCTATTTGTAGAAAGTTTGATTTTGTAGGACTCAGGTGATACCCAGAAATTTTTATTTTAATAGATATCTCAGGAGATTTTAATTCAAGTTCTATAGAAAATTCATTGGCAAATTCTATACTAGAGATTTTCTTAATTTTTCCAGATATTTCCTGGGTATTGTATGTGAGCATGACCTCAAATCTTATCCCAAAGTGTCAGCATAGTCTTGCATTCTCCAGAGAACTACATCTGATTCCCTGCAAAACAGTGGGAAAGGGATCCAACAAACAGAAGATAGATGCATGCCCAGTAAAGTTGGGGTGACTGGGGAAGGTGCCTGTCAATCAAACCTGGAGACAGAGATAATTGATCAGAAAGAGCATGGCCACTGCGAGCATGAAGATTTGGGGAATACATAATCCCCTAGACAATGGGGTGCCCTTTCTTGTTCCTCATATTGCTTGGGACATGCTCTCTTGGTTCTCTTGCATTTGCCTTTGTGGCCTACAGTCATGCAGACCTCCACTTAGCAGGAACACAAGCTAAGCTAGCCTGACGCTATTCTGGACCTGGCTCCAACATGGAAAGGAAACTTTGGACAATTGCTTTAATTTTAGTTCTGCTGAAACCCCAGCTACACTTCTTCTATGACTGGGCAAAGGGAAAGGGACTTTGGAAAGCCAGGGGTGTAATATCATGGAAATAAAGCTTTCTTCCTTACCTCGTTCATCCATGGGGACTCTGTGAATTCTTATTCCACTGGTACTCCAAGAACCCCTCTCCCACAAGCAACCAAGGAAGACAAGGCCCTCCCCTCTCCTGAAAACAAATGTTCTCTACATACAAATGCATGTCTCTTGAACTCTACTCCCAATAAACTGAACAAAAGCTCAGTTATTTAACAACAATCCATCGTACATCATCCAATAAAGATGCAGTGAAGGACAAAAGAAAGCATTCAGACTAAGCCCTGCCTGTAAGATCTTAAAATATCTTGACAGAGAAAAAGTTTACACATAAATACCTAACGAACAATCTGTTGATAAATGCTACAGAGAAAGCACAGGTAATGTATCATGAGAAGTAATTCAGTCACCTATATTTACCCTTAACTGGATTTTCATTACGACTCAAGAGAAAAATGTCTAAAATATTCAAGCCAACTTTAATGAACCTATCTCATTTGTTCTTTGTTAGCAAAATTTCCCATTGACTTTAATAAAGAACTGATTCACATTTTATTCATAATTTTTTACTATTTAATTATAATATATATGTATATAATTAAATGTTCATGCCCAAATCCAAAGAATCCAAACAAGTTTCTTTGCTTAAAATTGCAAACCCTTGATGTTATACCCAACTGACTACTAACAAGATTCCTAGTGTAACAATTTGGATTTAAACAACAACTGATATTCAAATATGAGATGTGGTTTTGGTAAATATCATACACATGTAGTCTTGGTAAATACTGACTGCTTCTCCATAGTATACCTAAAACCCCCATTATTTGCAAACAGTAGTCATCTGATCCCTTAATTATAGGTGACAGAATCTGAAGACATTCTTTTATTCTTAAATTTGCAAATTAGTTTGTAGCATTTAGAGACAGATTAATTATTTGATATAGCTGTGCTTTTTCATTGTACTTTTAAAGTTTCAATCTCTATGCTATGTTGGAGGATGCAGAACAACTTATTTTCCTAAGCATTGCCAGCATTTTGTAGAGTTAGATAGAGTTTTAATGGGAGGAATTATTTGAGGGGTAGGTATGACATAAAATCTACTCTCAAATGGAAGGATTAACACATTTTTGATAAATGTGGAAAGGTAAGAATAATACCACCAGTGCCATTTTGTATAAAAATGATTGATAACAATTTACATCTCATATTGGCTAAACAAAGTGTTGTCCAGCTTGATTAATATTAAAAATGACAATATCTTTTTTTCAGTTTAATAGCATGAAGTCCAATTACTTTACCTGCTCTGATTAAGGAAAAACCACAAAACATTTGATAATTACTGGATGAGATTGACAAATTTATTACCAGCTTGAATTTTTCCAAGTAGCTAAGATAGTTTCAAACTAATAGTTTCCTGAATGCAAACAATGTATTTACCTTAACTGGAGATAATCTCAGATTTAGAAACCTGAACTTTGCACAATTTGGGGAATCCTTTCATGGAAAAAAAATACTAATACAAAATCAGGTACACAGCCTTTAAAAGTCCAGACCAAATAAGAAAGCCTGAAGCATAAGAATCCTCAGATTCATGGCAACCCCACCTGACCAAAATGTACAGTGCTTACCACAACATGTTTGGTTTTCAAAGGCGTGTCATGCAGAGGTGAGCTCAACCTCCCAATGGTTTGCCCTTTGGAGGTTATGAGATGCTCTGTCTTTTGGCAGTTGAGCAAGCTCAGCCCAGTGCATGTGGTGTCTCTGGTCTTCTACCCCAGTAGTGGCCACTCAGAGTTGTCTCTACAATCAGATTGCTGTGATCTGAATCTTCGTTCCCCCTACTTGTGCCATCAGGAGAAAATCACCCACCACTCATTCGACTGTTTCCTCATCCATAAAAATGAGAATAACAATAAGAATACCTGTTTCACAGGATTGCTAAAGGACTAAAGCATATTTTAATACATGCGAAAGGTTGACACAGTATCTTACTTACCAAACAGGTACTGATTTTCACTAAAAAATAAATATATTTGTGAACTTTAAGTGCAGTGAAAGCATGATTATTCCTATGTATTATGTCTTATGATTTCTACAAAGGTTTCCTTGCTCGATGCTATTGGAACTATAACATGACTGATATTCCACATAGACTCCATACCAATAGAATATCTTCTTATTGTAGATACCAGGCTTAAACTTCAGAAGGGATGCATTGAATTGTTAAATTATTTTATCCTTTTATTCTATCTTTAAAGCATTTTACAAAATTGAACAGATAACTGTGTATGTTAGAGAAGCCTTAGATTTTTATTATGATTGAAATTAATTTAATACATATCAGATTAAAGCTTTGATCTCTAGATACTTTGATAGATGAAAGTAAAATTTAAAAAATTGTAAATATTCATGCATTTGGCCTTTCTTTAAATCTAGCTGACCTAAGTCTCTAAAACATTTTTTTTTATAAACTGGGACTAGAATTTCCCAAATGGGTTGACTTCTTCAAGAAAATTAAACTAGTGTAGAAAATAAGAAAGTTACTGAATGAATTGCCTTGGTTTTTAGATCAAAGATAAATAGATAAGTGTGTTTGCACTTTTAGTTCTAGAGAATAAGGAATAAGGCCTTAAACTGAAAGACTTTCTTAACTTGTACTGTTAAAAAAGAAATGTGAACACTATTTTCTCCTTTAAAATTTCCTTTTAAAGATTTTCTTTTTAGGTTTTTGATAGATTTTTTTCACTAGGATAGTTCAACGAAGTTTCAAGACTGTTTGCCATCACAAATTTAAGTATGTTAATCTATATTTTATTAAATTGGACTCAATTTGTTTCTGAGAAACTGATAAAGAATAAGCATGAGCAGGAAGTCTCTCTCTGTGTGCGAATACTATTGGCTTAAAGCAACAGAACTGAATCAGATTTACTTTCTTATACACAAAGTTTGGATGTGGCTGGTCACCACTGTCAGCTTAATTAACTAATAATACCATGAAAGACAGGTGCTGATCTGCTGCCTGCCCTTCAGCTCTTTGGGCTGTAGCACTTTGTGCTGACTGCATTTGTCCCTTTTATCGGGAAAGCCACAAGTCTTCTCAGAAGCTTCCCTAGTAGATGCCTGCTTAAACCCATTGGCCAGAAATGTGTCTTTTTTTTCCCCCATAGCTGAGAGACTGAGGAAGTGAGCATCTGTCCTAGAACCCATAGTGAAAGCAAGTGAAGTTGAAAGGAATGAGGACAGATGCTATGTTAGCCACCAAAGCAAACATAACTTAAAAATAATACCACTTAGCATAATGCTTTCCAGTTCCATCCATGCTGTTGCAAATGGTAAAAGTTCCTTCCTTTTTATAGCGAAACAGTATTCCATTGTGTAAATGTACCACAGGTTATTTTTGTTGTTGTTGTTTTTATTTTGTTTTATTGCTTAAAATATTACAAAGAGTACCAGGGGGAGAAAGATAAATAACACATGATCTCACTCATATGTGGGGTATAATGATCAACATGATTTGATGAACTAGAATAGATCCAGAGACACATGGTAGGGCGGGGAGTGAGGGGCTTAGAAAGCAGCCAAAGGATTTGTTTGCATTCATGTTAGTGTAACCAATGGACACAGATACTGGGGCGGTGGGAGCTTGCCTGGGGTGGGAATGGCTGGGGGTGGGGGTCAATTGGGGGAAAAGGAGACATATGTTTTTATTTTGTCTAATAAAAAAATGAAAAATAAATAAAAATAAATTAATTAATTTAAATAATAATAATAATAATAATAATATAATATTATTCTGTAGTATTTCTGTTTCGAAGCATCTTCATATCTAACACATTAAATAGTAGAACTAAGATTCCTTGCTGATTGGTAATTGAGATTCTATATTTGGGGCTAGTTATTAAAAAATTTAATTCTTCTCTCATTATTTAAACACTAGAGGACCGGTGCACAAATTCATGCATCAGTCCCTTGGCCTGGCCTGCAGGATTGAGCCAAAATCGGCTCTCCAACATCCCCCGAGGGGTCCCAAATAATGAAAGGGTGCAGGCCAGGCTGAGGGACTCCACCAGTGCACGTTTGGGGCCATGGAGGGACGCAGGAGGGCTCCAGGATGTGTCCAGCCTGTCTCACTCAGTCCAGATAGGCCAGACCCCAGCTGCAAGTTAACCTACTCGTCAGAGCGTCTGCCCCTGGTGGTCAGTGCACATCATAGAGAGTGGTTGAGTGGCCTTAGCATATCATTATCATATTACGCTTTGATTGGTTGAATGGATGACCAGACGAATGGACACTTAGCATATTAGGCTTTTATTATCTATATTAAAAGACTAGGGGCCCGGTGCACAAAAATTTGTGCACTCGGGGTGCAGGGAGTCCCTCAGCCCGGCCTGTGCCCTCTCACAATCTGGGACCCCTCAGTGGATGTCCTGTGACGGCTCCAGTCTGCCAGGCGCCTTGTGTGTGTGTGTGTGTGTGTGTGTGTGTGTGACCACTGGGGACCTGCCCCCAGCTGCATCTGAGGCTCGGAGCAGTCCTCCTGTGTGTGTCTACCTGCTGGGGGCCTGCCCCTAGGTACACCGTGGAGGCTTGGAGCAGGCACCCCCTCTATGATGATCTCGCAGACTCTTGCCCTCCCCTGCATGTTGTTCTCTTTTTTGAGCTGTTGCCAGGGCTGGGTGCGGCCTGCCTCCCAAGCTTGCCTACTGCCCATCTTCCTCCAGCCACCAGAAAGCAGGGAAAACCCCGCCTTGTGGTCAGGTCAGCCTTTTCCTGCTCCCTGATCCCCGGAAGGGGTCTGGAGAGCCGCCAAGCAGGACTCCAGCCCCCAAGAGCTTGCTTTCCCGCTCCCCAGTGGCCCCCAAAGGGCCTGGGGAGCTGCCAAGCAGACCACCGACTCTTTCCCACTCACCGGTCCCCTGCTGCCTTCCTTTCCCACTTCCCGGTGCCGCCAAGGGGTCTGGGGAGCTGCCAAGCAGGCCCCTGGCCCCTGCAGCCTTGCTTTCCCGCTCCCCAGTGCCCCGCAAAGGGCCTGGGCAGCTGCCAAGCAGGCCGCTGACCCCCTGCCACCTTGCTTTCCCACTTCCTGGTGCCCTCCAAGGGCCTGGGAAGCCCACCAAGGAGGCCACCGACCCTGCCGCCTCTTTCCCGCTTCCCGATGCCCCTCCAAGGGTCTGGGAAGCCCACCAAGCAGGCTGCCGACCCTGCCGCCTCTTTCCCGCTTCCTGGTGCCCTCCAACCCTGCCGCCTCTTTCCCATCACGGGTCCTGGGTCCTGCACTGTCCCGCCCTGCAGCCGCTCTGTGCACTCAGGAGGTCCCTCAGCCCGGCCTATGCCCTCTCGCAGTCTGGGACCCCTCGGGGATGTCCACCTGCTGGCGTGCCTGACCAGCCTGGGTGAGGGGCTTTCAGGCTGCCCACAGCTCCCATTGACCAACGTCCCAGCAAGGCCGGCTGGACGCAGGTTTCCTATAATTGATGCTGTTCCTTTAAGGCAGCCTTTTACTAATGAATCCTCCTCTCTGCCTCACCTCGCAGCTTCTATAATGAAACAATTGTTACACTTAATTGTTGCAAATGTGCGTTTTTGCTTCAGGCCAAAGGCTAAGGAGCCAGCAAGCAGGTAGTTTTGCTCTCGCTCCTGCTGCAATGGATGCTGCCTAAACGTTTACTCAGGTCCGTGAGTGGAGCGGCCGCTGCACCTCGCGG